>JALRMM010000261.1:0-52531 GCA_026122155.1 Zymoseptoria crescenta | reverse complement strand
ACTTAACCCTAAGCGGACGTGTTGGGAAACCAAATCCTAAGCCCGCATTACGTCCTAGCTTCTAGAATAGTCTAACATACTCGCTATAGATCGGGACATACGAGCTCGGTAAGCAGACGTAGCAGTAGGCAACACCTTTACCCTATACAAGCGAAAAGCCGACAAAGTTAAGCCTATAGAGGCTAGTATCTATAAGATAGGTAGAAAGGGTCCCGGAGGGATCTTTAACTAGAAAGAAAAGTGCCTTGCGAGAGAGGCCCTACTACTAAGAAGTAGCTACCCCTAGGATTACAAGTACCTTATTCAGAAGTTCTTAATAATCGAGCGCGGATCGAGGCTTACGGAGGACCGAATAGGGAGCTTTAAAACGATAGTAAAGCTAAGTCCTAAGGAGTTGGAGCTTTTTTATGCCTGCCTATTTAGGCGAGAGGAGGCACTAGTATAGGACTTTTTACATGTTAGTCGACTTAACCCGGACGTCTCTCCGCTAGTAGAGATTCGAACGATACCCTATAAGGCCTAGTAGTGCAAGAACTTCTATATACCTACTGCATTAGAGAAGGTTGTTATTAGGATAGTTAAGGAGCGAGCCTTAAACAAGGTAATCGAGCCCTCCTATGCTACATACCGCAACCCCTAGTTTATAGTGTAGAAGAAGCCCAACAACCCTAAGCCCGTACGTGCACTACGGACTCTACCGCACCTAGGAGGGGAAGGGAGTACTAACTAGCCTAATACACCGGAGGTACCTAAGGAGAAGAAATATCGGCTAATTAATGCCGCGATCGAGGTAAACCGGGTTACTATAAAAGATGCGAACATACCGCCGGATGTAGACTCCTTTTTAGCCGACTTTGCGGGTTGCACTATAGCCTCCCTTATTAACCTCTTCTCTAGATATAACCAAATACCCCTAGCTAAGCACTATCGCGACCTAACCTCCTTCTTTACACCGCTTAGGCTCTTTCGGCAGACCGGCATCCCTATAGGAGGCACAAACTTAGTAGCTTAGTTCTAGAGGATTATAACTACTATTCTCCAAGACTATATAAATAACCGAGCTCGCCCCTTTCTAGATAACATTAGAGTTAAAGGGACCAAGTCTACATATAACGATAAGGAAGTGGAGCTAGGTATCCGGCGATAGATTGCCGAGTATATTACGAATCTCGACTAGGTTCTTACGGATATCGAGAGAGCTAGGCTTACTATCTTAGTACACAAGTTAAGATAGTTCGCTACCGGAGTTCTAATTGTCGGATACGTCTATAACATTAATAGTAGGCACCCCTTAGAGGCTAGGGTAATTAAGATTGTCGAGTAGCCTACGCTAGAGAACCTAAAGGAGGTCCGAGTTTTCCTCGGAGTAGTAGTATACTTCCGAATCTGGATACCTCGATATACTTAGGTTTTAGCACCCCTATACCTCCTTACACGTCCGGATATGTTCTAGAGCTAGACCGAAGAGCAGGACCTCGCAATAAGTACTCTTAAGAAAGCACTAGTAACCGCCCCTACCCTAAAGACGATTAACTACGAGAATGGAGGGTAGATTATCCTAGCTGTCGATGCATCGGGAGATGGATTTGGGGCTATACTAATACAACGAGACGTCGACAACCCTAAGAAAAGACACCCTATACGATACGAAAGTAGAATCTAGAAGCCTAGGGAGCAGACCTACGATGCTAGGAAGCTAGAGTGCCTCGGAGTCCTTAAAGCACTAAAGAAACTCAAATCCTACCTATATAGCGTATACTTCCTCCTAGAGGTCGATGCGAATACACTAGTGCACTAGCTAAACAGGGCACCGACCGACCTTCCTAATGTAGTTATAACTAGATAGGTTGCATAGATTCGCCTCTTTAATTTCGAAGTAAAGCACGTCTCCGGAAAAACCTATAGTGCTACTAATGCACTTTTACGCCGACTAAGGACCGCATCCGACGATATAGATAACCTATATAATAAAGATTATAAGGACATAATCGATGCAGCTCTTTATACTACCTACGCTAGTAGAGTAGAGGCTAATAAGGCGACACCGGAACTAATCGAGGAGCTAGTTAAAGAGAACGTCGATAGCACCTACTCTAACTTTTATAGGGACGTTACATACTACTTGCTTACCCTCCGACGGCCGAGTAGTGTAAATAAGAATGCCTAGCATGCTTTTAAGAAGCGTGTAGCTCGCTACCTCGTCCGAGAGCGCTACCTTTAGTATTAGAAGAGGATTAGCAAACCCCTCTATCGAGTAATTAACAAGGAAAGTAAGTAGAAGGACATTATCCGTAGGCTATACCGAGACCCTACGTCCGGACACTAGGGACGGGAGGGTACCTACTAGAAAATAGCATGCCGGTACTTCTAGTAAGGGATGTACGACTAAGTGCGATCGTTCGTTAGTAGGTGTCTAGAGTGCCTACATAGAATAGTAGGACCGGCGAGTGTCTCCGAGCTATACCCGCGCTATAATAGCTACGTCGGGGAGTCCTGGTATGTAGATGTTATATATGTCGACAGCTTAGGAAGTATCCTTATAGCTCGAGAGGGACTTACTAGCTAGCCGGAAGGGAAGGTTATTAATAAGGGGGCTAGACAAGGAGTCTCCTCTAAATAATATGCGAAGTTCCTTTTCGAGGATGTCTTCTTACGGACTAGAGCATGTCGACGCATCTTCTTTAATAGAGGGCCCGAGAACATAGGAGAGGTACCGGAGCTACTAGCCTAGATAGATACTAACCTTAGTAGAGTTTCTATATATTATCCGGAGGGCAATAGGATCGTTAAAAGGGGTTACCCTAATATACTCGACGTACTTTCGAAATGCATATAGGGGAAGCTTACCGGTTGGAGGAAGTTCTTCTATATAGCTCTCTAGGCGGATCGAACTACTATCCGGAGATCCACCGGCTACACGCTAGCGAGCCTCTTCTACGCCTTTAATATAGTCCTACCTATCGAGCTTAGGTACGAGTCCTAGAAGGTTATTAACTAGAAGATAGTTCGAACGACGGAGGAGCTACTCGCCGCACGGGTTAGATAGATACTATGCTTAAAGGAGGAGCTTAATAAGGCGACCGCATACTAGTAGAGGATAAGAGAGGTATAGAAGGGCTACTTTAACGATACGCACAATATTAACTACTCTCCGCTTAAGAAGGGACAGATAGTACTACTAAAGAGGGGTAAGCGCAAATCTACGTATAAGAAACTCTCCTTTAGATAGAAGGGCCCCTTTCGCATCTTCCACTCTAACTACTATACCGGAACGTATCGTATCTCGGAGCTAGACGGATTAGTGCTATAGGGTACCTAGTTATAGGACATGCTACGAAAGGTTCCTAAGGAGTATCTAGATAAGGTAGAAGACGATGCTTATAAGAAGGATAATCAGCCTTAGTAGCTAACTAGTATCGAGGAGACTAGATATAGCCCGACCCCTACCTAGGATAAGCCCCCTAAAGCCCTCCCCTTTTAGCGAGAAGACGCACCAGAGCCCCTAAGCATTACTAAGCGAGTTCGAGAAGCGTCTATATCCCCTAAAGAGCGACTGCAGTACTAGCGACTGTAGGCTGCTAGCCCTAGGTATTTACTAGACTAGCTAGACGTTTAGTCTAGGAAACATTTCCGACTACTAACGACTAACACCACACCCCCGACTGTTTCTAATAGGCAATAGCATTATCCGACAATAGCACCTACGCCTTTTTTTAGGTTAGTAGGGGAGGGAGTTAAAGAAAATTCACGAGCAAATATTACCCTTCCGACAATCGAGAACAATTACGCCGAATTATATGCTGCCTCTAACATTCATAAACACCTACTACAATTACTTACAAAAACACTATAATTAGCTGCTTCTCAGACAATTAGAAGGAGTTAAAGAAAATTCACGAGTAAATATTACCCTTCTAACAATCGAGGGTAATTATACCGGATTATATACCGCCTCTAACATTCATAAACACCTACTACAATTACTTACAAAACACCACAATTACTTACAAAACACTACAATTAGCTACTCCTTAGACAATTAGAAGCGCCCTTAACAATTACCGAAAAATTTATACGTATTACCGGCTAGGCCCGTCCCTACCGCTATAAATACCTCCATTTCCGCAATTAGCTCGACAACCTCTACTTCCTTAACACCTACATCTTCTCTCTTCCCTTTCCCCTTTTCTTTACACTATTAACTATTACACAACCTATACGCATACTCCTATACCTTACTTAATTACCTCCGACTAAGCGTATCGGCGTAACCTACTAATCGAGCGTAACGAGCGCGTAATAACGCCTATTACTAGAAGCGTAACGAGCGCGTAATAGTACTTATTACTAGAAGTACAACGAGCGCACCCATCTACTTAGTAATAAGAACGTCGCCTTACCGGTGTAGTCTACGTACGAAATAGCGGACTAAATTCGGAAGATCGAGAATAGCCTCCAAGCATCTACTACGTTTACGGGTAAGGTATAGCGCGCACTTCGGGCTATATATAGCTCCGGCAACTCGGATAAGCTATCTAGGCTCGTGAAGGAGCTACTATGTTAGGGAGCTAGTGCCCCAGGCTGCCATAGACCTAATTCAGGCCTACTCCGGGCCCGAAGTAGGCCCGTACGAGGCCTTGGTACGCATACCTCCCTTTTGTTCCCTTCTGCCTCCCTTCGGTTCCCTTCGGTAGGCAATATAGACATTCGTATATAGACTGCTTGTACGTGTTGGCTACTACCTAATTACACTCCCTCATAGTATATTGCCTCTTAACCTACAAAGGGATTAGCCGTACCAAGCACTAGAGTAGGTCTAATTTAGCACCGAAACTATGCTACTAAAGGGCAAACCGGCCGAACGTTCGGCTAGACGCATAGGTGGATCCACCCGCCTATCGGCCGAGCTAGAGAATCGATCCGATACTGGAACGGTAGATTAGCGGATGCACGACGACGATAAAGAACCCGATTTAGAACGGAACTAGACCCTAACGAGCCCTGGAACAGAACCAATAGACCCGGACACTAACCCTAACTATCTTTAGGTCCCTCGACATGTCCGCGACTACCTTTAGTCCCTTCGACAGAAATCTCTAGACGGTATAAATCCGGAGGAAAGGATAGAGCACGTGAACGCGTTCGACGTCGCGGAACTTATAGAGGCCGCGTCGGTATACGAGAACGTGCTCTTCCCTAAGGGAAGACTAAGGGCGAGAGATACCAGGCCTAAAAAGGACTAGGAACAGGCCTAAAGCGGGCCTTTAATAGGCTCAAACCCTCCACCGGCACTAAGAAGTAGGGGCGCTAGCTTCCGACCTAGATAGCGAGGGGGACGCGGAAACTTCGCGAACTACAACAGCCCCGCATTAGGTGTAAATCGCACCCCGACCGGCAATAAGGAGCAGGGAAAAGAGTAGCCTTAGTTGAAGTTGTGGTTGCACAACTTAGCTCCCTTAAACTAGGGCCAAAATCGAGAGGGAGAGAAAGACGCCTTGCGATTAACATAGACATCCGCGGCGGAGATAGGAAGCTATATACGCTAAAGGCTCTGGTCGACTGCGGAGCGTAGATTAACCTTATCGCGCAATATCAAGTACAATCGCTCTAGATACCTAGCAATAGAGCGCCTGCACCGCGTGTTAAGTTCCTTAATAACTACTAGATAACGGTTTACAAAGGTTACGATATTGCAGTCCTAGCTAAGGACTCTAACGGGGACGAAAAAGGGGTAAATTAGACCTTCTAGGTAGCCGCCTTTACTAGGTACGACATAGTGCTCGGATGGGACTAGATCCTCGCGGCTAATCCCCTTATTTACTTCCGGTTAGGAAGATTCGTGTAGACAGCCGGCGATAATAAGGAAGGAGACAAGGAAACAGAAGCGGACGACTAGCCGTAAAGGGACTACCCTGCGGGCATAGCACTATACGCTATCTTTAGTAGTAAAGCCGCCGTTAAATAGAACGGACAGTTCTTAGTAGGCGCGGAAGTCGGGGAAGACGAGGATTAGGCCCTGTTTATCCCTAAAACAGTCGACATTAACGCCCTAGATAGTGCTATTACAGAACCGATAGCAATCCACGCTAACTAGGACAAAGATCCGACGGAGCTTAACTCTAATAGACGATGCGAACACTAGGTCGCGGCTCTATTATGCTACGAGCGATATCGCACCGCCTACGAGGGCCAAACGGGCCTCGAGGAACTCCTAAAGCAGGTCTATAAGACTATGCTCGCGGTCGCCGCGGTGGAACAAGCGGACATTAACCGGGTTCCTACTAAATACCGTAAATACGACGTGTTTAGTAAGAAGCTGGCCGGCATTATCGCTCGAAACAGCCAACATAACTACGCGATCGACATCGAAGAAGGGAAAACCCTACCGTAGATGCTAATATACAACCTTTCGCAAAAAGAACTGGCAATCCTACGGGAATACCTTAATAAGGCCCTAAAGAAGGGCTGGATTAGGCCTAGTAAGAGCCCTTATGGGGCACCGATCCTCTTCGTTCCCAAAAAGGACGGCGAGATGCGCCTATGCGTAGATTACCGCGGACTAAACAGAGTTACGGTAAAAAACCGGTACCCGCTCCCCCTTATTAGCGAGATGCTAGACCGCCTAAGTTAGGCCCGAATCTTTACTAAACTAGACCTTAGGGATGCCTACTATAGGATAAGGATTAAAGAGGGAGACGAGTGGAAGACAGCCTTTAAAACAAGGTATAGTCTGTTCGAATACCTCGTTATGCCGTTCGGGCTAGCTAACGCGCCCGCTACCTTCTAAGCCTATATTAACAAGGCCCTTGCAGGACTAGTAGACACTATATGCGTAGTGTATCTAGATAACATCCTTATCTACTCGAAAAACGAGACAGATTACCGACGCTATGTTAAGCAAGTCCTTAAGAGGCTCGAGGAATGGAAGCTATACGCGAAGCTAACTAAGTGCGAGTTCCATACTAATCGTGTGGAGTTCCTTAGGTTCGTTATTACGCCCTCCGGCGTAGTTATAGACGAGAAAAGGATTAAATCGATCCGTAACTAGCTATAACCTAAGTCTTATAGAGACGTATAGGTGTTCCTAGGGTTCGCAAACTTCTACCGGAGGTTTATATATAGGTACTCGAAGATTGCGAGACCCCTTAATAACATGCTATCCGGTAGCTAGGTAGTAGAGGGAAGGCGTAGTAAGAAGCAAGTAATCCGTAGACCGTTCGAGTGGAATAAGGCCTCTAACAGGGCGTTCTTAGACCTGAAACAGGCCTTTATAGATGCACCCCTGCTTTAGCACTTCGATCCTGCCCTACTAATTATAGTAATTACCGACGCATCTAATGCGGCATACTCCGGTATCCTACTACAGCTAAGGGAGGACGCGGAGGGCGACCGCTATTAGCACCCCGTAGCATATTACTCCAAGAGCTAGGTGGGACCGGAGATCCGATATCACACGCCTAATAAAGAGCTAATAGCTATATCAGAGTCGTTTAAGCACTAGCGGCACTACCTCGAGGGTACTTTATACCCGATTTAGGTCCTAACCGACTACTACAACCTACGGTACTTTATAACTACGAAGACATTAAATGGGCGCCAGGCTCGTATTGCCGAGACACTCGCTACATACGACTTCGTTATCGAATACAAGCTAGGGAAGTTAAACCCTACGGACGGCCTATTACGCCGTCTAGACTACTTCGTAGGTTTTAAGGAAGGTGCGAAAGAGGATAAGATGTAGGGAGCCCTACCTATCCTTTAATAGTCGTTAAGAACGCTGCACCTAGATAGCTCTGTTCCAGACCCTAGAGAGGCCCCCTAGGGCCCCGTAGTTATATCGGTATAGGAGAACCTAGATATAGATAGGCCGGAGGCCTATGCCGACAACACGGCGAGAACACGCTTCTTAACCCGAGAGTGGCACGTATGCGCCGTTTATAGCGTCGAGGACGACACCTCGATTAGGACATCTATACGTGTTCCTTATTACCTCGTCGCCGCCGCGGCGGAAGGGGAGATAGCGAACTCGGCGGACCTACCGACTTTATTTATCGACTTAATTAGGGATGCCTAGCAAGCGGATCCTTCTATGTAAGAACGAAGAAGTTAGATAGCCGTGTAGAGTTTAGGCGTAGCCGCCTTAGCCCTAAATTAGGCCCTAGGTAGACCTAAATTAGACCGGGACCTAGTAGAGGAGAACGACCGGTAGGCGTTCGACTTAAGTGGACTCCTACGGTGCGATAGGAAGGTTTACGTCCCTAACTCGGAAGCACTAAGGAAGGAAATCCTCCGACGAAACTATAATAACCCCACCGTAGGCTACTATAGTCGTTAGCGTACGTAAGAAATTATCGCCTCTAAGTACTACTAGAAGGGAGTAACGAACAACGTTAACGAATACGTTAAGACATACGATGTTTGCTAACGAACTAAGACAAAACACTACAAGCTATACGGTCGGTTGTAACCCCTTACCGTCCCTAGCGAGCCGTAGACGTTACTATCGATAGACTTTATCGTCGGCCTGCTACCGTCGAAGGGATATAACGGCAAGGTATACAACGCCGTGTTAGTAGTCGTCGATAGACTCTCCAAGTACGTCCGGTACTTCCCTATAAATAATACGATCGACGCCTACGCCTTAGGAGACCTAATATATACCCGCATTGTATGCGAATTAGGCCCCCTAGAGGAGATAGTGTCGGATCGAGGGTCGGTGTTTACTAGCACGTATTAGAGCGCACTATATTACTACCTATCGGTTAAGAAACGACTAAGTATAGCGTTTCATCCCCAAACGGATAGTTAGATAGAGCGAACAAACTAGCAGCTAGAGGCGTACCTTAGGATCTACTACAATTAGGACTAGGACGACTAGGCAGTGCTACTTCCTACTACTACGTACGTACACAACACGAAGGTTTACTCCGGGTCTGAATTTACCCTAATACGGGTCGCATATAGGTCTAATTTAGGCCCTATTAACGGGATCCTGTCGAAAGAATTCCTAACTAAGGGACTAACGTCTAAGGCGAAATCGCTAGCCGACGTAGCGCGCGAATACATCGCCCGTAGAGATAAGGAAGTCACGAAAGCGCGTAAGAACCTCGAGAAGGCGGCTCTCTTATAGAAGAAATACTATAACAAGACGACGGTAGCTAAGTACTACAACGTTAGTAAAAAGGTGCTATTGTCTAGAAAGAACATCGAGACCAGGCGGCCGCATAGGAAGCTAGACAACAAGTTCTTAGGACCCTTCACTATTACACAACGCATTAGTACTTAAGCCTATCGACTGGATCTCCCACCGTTAATAAAGCGCTTCTACCTAGTCTTCTATATGTCGCTGCTAGAGCTATACTACGCCCGGGAGGGATACGAACTACCCCCTGTACAGCCCCTTTAGGACAATAAGAACGAAGAGGCTAAGTAGGAAGTCGAGGGGATCCTTAAATATAGAGGCGGACGAGACACGAGGGAATACCTAATTCGGTAGTTGGGATACTTCCCGGAGTACGACGAATAGTTACCTACGAGTGCACTAGAAGGAGCAAGCGAACTAGTTAAAGAGTTTAAGATTGAACATGCGCGGCTAGAGGCCCTAAACGGACCTAAATTAGCCCTAGACCACACTAGTAGTAGGTTCCCAAAACGCTAAAAGAAGGAATTAACTCGTAGATAAAATCGCATGCTTTTGTTTGCCTACCCTTACTACCTGAAGAAACAAACAACGCTACTAGCGCGCCGGCCGGAGTGTCCTAAAATACGGACCAAGGAGTCTAACGATTCTATAGGCTATAGGGACTAATGTCTATAACTGCCGTAGGTTGCTCTACCCTTACTACCTATCTAGCCCCGTACTAGCCCTAAGCTAGTACGCGAAAGGGCCCTAGTACACTAAGCGCTGCTGCTTGAATAGTAGGTTGCGCACGGTGCGCTGCTCTACCTCCGCATCCGCGACGATGTTAAACGGCGTTAAACTTAGCGTACTATAGCCGGCCTCGAACGACCGCTCCTCTATCTCCGCCTCTATACGACGGTAACGGCAATACGCTAGCTACTGCTTATCGGAAGGCTTCGAAGAGAGATCCTTCTAAGTCCGACTAGCCTTAGGTAGCCTACCGGTAAAGAAGCTAAGGACACGCGCGCCGGCGGAAGCGTTAATGCCGAAGTTAAAGACGTCCTTAATTAGGGCCTTTATCTTAGGGTAGAGCTTATTAGCAAAGCCGCGGAACTAGAGGATACGGCTAGGAACTTGTTAGCACTAAAACAGGCCCGAAGGAGGGATTAGACATACCGATAACGGCGCTCGGCCTCCTTAGAAGTGTCGAGTCCGACGAGGAAATTAGTGTCGTTAATCCGTGGAAACCTCCGCTTATGCTTAAGGACGGAACGCTGCATTAGGTTAAGGATGTTATAGGCCCGGTACGCCTCCTTAGGCATAGGGTAGCATACCGACTGCTATCGAATAGCGACACACGTAGGATAGGTGCCCTCCGGCAGATCCGTTATATTATAGCGATAGGTAACGGGAAGCTACTACGTAGCCGTAAGGTACTAGTTAACATCGTAGAACCGACGGATGCAGTTAACGTACGGAAGACGACGCGCATCTAGACGTAGGGCGATCGATTAAGGAAGGCGGTTCGCACGAGTAATAGGCGTCTCTACGATAGCTATCTTAGCGTATAAATAGAGATAATCCGGGATTAGAGCGCGGCTATCGACCACGATAATAGGACCTAACTACGTTAGCTACGAATCGGGCCTAAAGGAGTGCTAGAATATACCTAGCCGCTAGGTAAGCGAGCTATTGGAATTCCTACGAGGGATCGAAGAGGGCGAGTTGTCGGGATTCGGAAGACCGCTCGCTATAGGAGTACGCGTAGCTAGAGAGGCCGGATCGTAGAGATTTAGACCTAAGAGAGGGCCGCTTAGGGTCTACGCAGCACTACTACCACTACCTACTAGCGCACGAGGCGTACTAGGAGGGTAAAATCCGGGCCACGACATAGTTCGGTTAGGATCCTGAACACCTTCTTAATTAATAGCAGTCTAAGTGCTTATAAGAGTCGACACGCGCCTACGAGCGTTACTATAACGTGGAAGCTCGTTGCGTAGTAAGGTAGTCGGCTTAGTAGGCGATTCGAGGATCGGAGAAAGAGGCGCTACTATAGAAGTGGAAGGTATAATAAGGAAGGAAGAAGAAAGTTCGAGGACGAAGGACTAGAT
The DNA here is from genome assembly GCA_026122155.1 of Zymoseptoria crescenta. Lineage (NCBI taxonomy): Eukaryota > Fungi > Ascomycota > Dothideomycetes > Mycosphaerellales > Mycosphaerellaceae > Zymoseptoria > Zymoseptoria crescenta. Next base: position 41,299 of record JALRMM010000261.1, on the reverse strand, counting down.
ATAAAGGACCGATCGGAGCCGCCAAGGCTACACGATTACGACGCCTATAATAGAGCGAATTCACGGCCAAAACGGGCCTATTACGGGCCTACTAAGATTACGGGGAGGATTCACGGACAATTTACGTACGGTTATACGCATAAACAGATTATAACGCTAAACGCTAGCGTAGGCTTCACGAGCGAAAGGATAGGCCTAGAACAGACTAGATCCACGACTAAGAAGGACCTTAGGAGCGAATTTATAAGACTCCTTAGTCCGTGTTTATAGACGTAGCCGCGGCTTACTTCGCCTTTATAAACGACGAGGGTTCTATACCGCTATTGCGAGAAATCCAACTAACATGCGCTTCGCCTAGCTAGCCGAGTAGCTGTTAAAGGGCTAACTCCCCTACGACTACTTACGAGACACCGCGGTTCGATCCCTTCCTCGTTAGTCGGGATCGGGGCTATTGTTAAACTTTAATTTTTGCTGCTACTTCTACGACCTAGAACAGGCCGCCGGGGGGGAGGGGATAATGTTAGGGAGCTAGTGCCCTAGGCTACTACAGACCTAATTCAGGCCTGCTCCGGGCCCGAAGTAGGCCTATACGAGGCCTTAGCACACACACCTCCCTTTTGTTCCCTTCTACCTCCCTTCGGTTCCCTTCGGTAGGCAATATAGACATTCGTATACAGACTGCTTGTACGTGTTAGCTACTACCTAATCACACTCCCTTATAACTTAACTTTGCTGCCGATAGTTATAACCCCATTATAGTATTGCTCGTTAACTAGATAGGCGATTAGTAGAAGCCTACTAGCAAGCAAGGAGCGCAGTAACCTACTATCGTACGCGTATAGTAAGCAGCGCTCGCAGCACGCTACCGCTATACCCTAGGCATCCTACTTAGAGCGTAGAGGAAGATTTAGCATAATAGCCGGCTGCTAAGAAGCACGTCGTAGAGGCATTGCGAGTTGCTTGCTAGATACTTGCGATATATGTGTATGTAATAAGCGGCGCGTAAGCTAGAAGCTTACTTCTTAATAAGAGATTATAAAGATAGTAAAGGCGTACGGTACGCTTACGGGAATCTTAAGTATCGTTGGAGTTTAACGTGCTATTTGCGGGAGAGGAGCGTTAATAAAGTTAAAGAAGAGTAGAGGAAAACTTCGTAGCGAAGACATTAACAACACCTACCTGCAAGCGGTTGCCCTTAACTACAAAGGACCCGCTAAAACACAGCTACTAGTAGTAGAGCCGTAAGCAACAATTAATATACGCAATAGAGCGCGCGTTGCGATACAAACGCTACATTAAGAAGTTAATAAAGAAAGTAGCCCCGGATAAAGACTAGGCCTACGCTCGGTAGGCCGAACGTAAGACGGTCGTAGGAGCCGAGACGTCTCCTTCGGAGGAGGGAGGTAATTATTAAGGAAGGCTAAGGCATAGCCTAGCTCTAGACCTTAGGTAAGGTCGTTAATAATACGTAGATAATACGACGCCGAGCGTGGCGGCGAATGCCGCTTACGTAACGCACAGTCGTATATTATAAGGCACGTATGTGCAACTTAACAACAGCAAGAATTAGTTTTATTACTAGTGGGATTACTAGCTAGCGTTCTATACACTGCGATATCTTTATACTTCTTACATAAGGGCTTTCGATGCGGTGTTTCCTCGCGTACTATACTACCTATATATATAGTATATAAACGCCGCTATATAGAGCTACGCGGATACTAAGTTTAGTAAAGTTACTATACTACTAGCCCCTAGGAGTAACGATAAGGCGATAACCGTACGTAAGAAGGTAACTAAGAAGTAGCTAAACGGCTATAGAGCGTATATCCGAGCTAATACTCCTAAGGCGTTCGAAGAGGCGTATACTAAACATATCGCTAGAGCCGAGAAGGATATTATCGACCCTTTTACTAATTAAGTATACTACTTACTTAAACCGAGAAGATAGTATAGCTCTACCTTTACTACGTATATCTTATAGAGTAGTAGTAGCTATATAAGAAGCATTACTTAAGGGCGTAGACGAAGGTATACCGCTTATATAGCATTATAACAACCTTACTATATAAGAGCGTATACGGCTATTTAAAGGCGTAGCTCTACTCTACTCGTAAGGATCTATTCGGCTTCTTTAATACTATAGAGCCCTTTTACGAGTATTAGCTAGATCGATATAAGCACTTACTTACGAAGGTTTAGTAGTCGTTGTCTAATACGTTTAGAACAAACCCCTTCTAGCGGAGGGTACGGAAGGTCGTATATAAGGACGCTCTTAAATTAGTCGTTTAGTAGATATAACTCTATAAGTAATAACGTAAGATAAAGCCTAAGGACGTACCGCCGTATACTAGTAAGTAGCGGTAACAATATAGTATACTATACTCTTACGAGCTAGAACCTTTCGTTAATAGTAGCCCCTTTAGCGTAGTAATTAAGCTAATATACATTAAATTCGGCACTATATAGCTTACGCCGAATAGTTAGCTACTACCGGAGTAGGTAGTCCTTTACGACCCTATTATACGTACTAATAAGCGGAAGGCGGCGTAGTTATAATACGCTATTAGTAGTACTATACGTAAGCTAACGGGCCCTAAATAACTTACTTAATAAGTAGACTAAGAAGCAATATTAATACTTAACCGCCGTAACGAGGAGCCTAGTAATCCTTTATTACGACTACCTTAGCCGACTACCTCGTAACGACTCGGCTATAGATATACTATATACTATAATCCTTAGAAACGACTCTACTACTACGTTAAAACTAGTATATAATATACCGAGTACTACTATAGTAGTAGACCGTATAATAATAAGCCGGTACCGGTACTAGATAAAGAACTCCTTACTTAACGCGTAGCGGTAATAGTAAGGATAGGCCTAGTAGTATTATTATAACCGTAATACTATAAACATTATCCTTAGCTATAATACTATTAATAGTAGGCCTCGTAGGTAATACTACCGCTATCCGGATAATACCGCTTCTAGCCTTAATACTACTCCTCCGGCTAATACTACTACTCTCTACTATCTATATAGTAATAGTAGTAGCCTCCGCCGTCTATATAGTAATAGTAGTAGTAGCTATTTAACAACAGGTATAATTACTACTACCCTTACTAAGATCTATAGTAGAATCGTCCTTAGTAGCCTAGCTAGTAATAGCTAGAGCCGCCGGATTAATATATGTTATAGAGCCTTTATCTATACGTATACTAGCGTATAAACTAGCGGCCTTAGTTATAAAAACTAAAGGAGTTTCTAGCGCTCTTATTAGCTAGCTCGGAATTACTAAATATACTAGTAATCGACTTTTCTTACTATAAGAGTAGTCGATTACGTAAGTAAGAGATCTACGCCGGCGTTCTAAGAACTTTTAAGTCTTACTTTTGTTTCTACTACCTCTACTACCTACACTATAGTATATATAGATATATAAATTATACGAGCTTGCTCGTACGATATAACACTATACTCTATATACTATTTAATTACGCTTACCCTACGTAGTTATGTTAATATTAAGGTAGAGGGGAAAGTTAGGATCTTGGCCAAATTCCGTGCATGTAACTCAAAAAACGTCAAATACGAAAAATGAAAACGTTAAATATCACATGGGGTTTTCCAACTTTCTTCGTCCGTTCCCGATGTTTTAACGCAGGTACGAAACCTTATGGCCGGGGTATCTCGGATTTTTTGGCGGCGGAGCTGTGATGATGAGCGAACCACCTCATCACCCACTGCTCGAGGAGGGGTGTCGAGAGAAGTCGGGAGACACTTTGCTAGGTCCATTTTTCTCGTGGGACCTTCCCCTTCGCTTCCGATACAGCTCACGTCCCGCCGAGAAGCATTACGGTGGGAATATTGGTCAAAATTGAATCTCGTTATTGCATTCAGTCCCGTCGTCAGTCGCTCATCATCATCGTCACGGGTACGCTCAAATCAATTCAATTGATCCAATACCTCCCCCACAGCGCCTTCTCCTCTTCCGTGCCTCGGAACTGGAACTCGACGCTGGTGATGTCCTGAAACCCCTCGGCCAGGGTAGGCGTGCGGTACCTGCTCGCGAAGCCCGTGAAAGCCATCCGGGGGAGCATCTGGCGGTTCTCCGGGTTCATCTATACACATGCATGCATCGTCAGCAACGAGGTTGAGAGAGACGACACCACGAGGATTGAGCTCGTGCACTGCCTGGATAAGCGATGCAGGCCGGCATTACCGTGGTCTTGTATACTGTGTGAACTTGTGTGGGGGGTTCTCTCTCTCTCTCAACTTACCACACCATCGGACAGCGCTCGGACGGTGTCGTTGTGCTCGCACAGCTTCGCAGGCGAGGTGAAATGTACCAGGCGACAGGGCACGTGGAGTTTGGCCGCTAGTCGAATCCAAGCGGATCGAGTCTCGACGTCGGCGTTGGTGTTGTCGACCACGACGGACTTCTTCTTCTCCTCGATGAATTCCGTCGCGACCTTGAGACATCGATCTCGGGTCTTGAGAATGTCCTGGTTGACCCGCTCGTAGCCCAGAGGCTTCATGTGTTGCCAATAGAAAGTGGACTTTCCCGCCCCTGGACTCCCACAGAACAGAACAATGTCTAGATCGTTCTTTTTCGTGAACACAATGGGTGTCATCTCCGTCTGCGAGTTCAGCGGTCGCTCCACATACGACGAGGGTTCAAATGATCTGGTGAAGGGTTTCGCCGCCTCGCCTAGGAAGTACTCCTCCGGTGTTTGGAACGGTATCCCAACATTCGCAGCGAAATCCCGGTCGGAGCACGAGTGATCCCTGCGGATTTTGGCGGCTTTGTCCCCTTCTCGACCTGCAGCATCCCCAACAAAAACGCAGTTCTCGTGTACCACTGACCCCGCTGTTGATGATGTCTCGTGATGACTGTCATCACCATTGTCTGACAATCCATAGTCCTTGAGCATCTGCTCCCACATGCCCGTCCGCGGCTTGCGGTACAGGTCTTTTTCGGTCGCAGCGTACAGCGTGATGGGGAGATCCAGGGAACGAAACACTGCGGTGATCTTGCCTTTGAAATTGCTGAGAGCTTTCATGTCACCTCCAGTTTTGGGATCGGATGCCAGACTGATGCCGCTTTGGTTGCTGACCACGATGACTGCGTAGCCGTCCGCATGCAGCTGCTTCAGTTTCGCGGGGACACTGGCGTGCCACCACTGCCAGTCATCCGGACCAAGTGAGAACGTCTTGCCTGATTTGGTCTTGACCAAAGTATCGTCAAAGTCGAAGGCGGCAACTTTGATCGGTTGAGGTCGAGGTATTGAAGTGGCACCTTCACATCGTCCCACGAGGAGGCTATGCTTGACAGTCTGGAATGTGATCTTCTCCGGTTCCTTTGCCGACGCAGGTTGGAAAAAGTTCGCTACCGCTTTGCTGGTTGTCGTCGCAGCGACTTTGCGCTTCGCTGGCGGCGGCGAGATGTCACGGTCGGTCGTGCTCGTGCGCTTCAACGGGCCAGGTGCCATGCCGAAGCCGCCTGTGATGTGGCGGGCGCAGAGACACCGCGGTGACAGGTGAGATGCCCCTCGAATATTGAGTCGGTTCATGCAGGCACAAAGTTGACCGAAGTTGGAGATTCGGAAGCGAAGTCGCGCAGCATGGACGCGGAAGCCACGCGCGCGCTGTGACCACGCTTTCACGTGCAGTCCCTCCTTGATCCCGCTCAAACTGCACCGCACAATGCAGACATTGGCAGCTTGGAGTACTCGTGCTGCAAGCGTATCACCGATGTATCTCGTGGTGTGCGTGTCTACGAGTGAACACGAGCCACACGGAGAGCCAGCAAGCCATTGGCTCTCCGGCGTCTGCTATACAGTGCAAGCTACCGGAGTCCAAGTTGCGTGTTGCGGAGCCACGGAGGTACAGCTCACGCATTCTCTCACGACGGATGAACACCGAGGCTTCATTCATTGGGTATAATGATTTTCCTGCAAATCCTACCTTCATCTCCCTTCATTCTCTATATACAACCCACCCCTCCCTCCCCAACGCCTCGCTATGCCAAATCCAAAGATTCCCACCAAAATCACAATCACCAAGAAATCAGCACACCAAAAGCCACGGCAGCAACAAGAGCAATCGAACTAGACTGAAGAGCCGGCGGAGCAGCCGAAGCCTGCCTTGTACCGCAGCACGGCCTCGTGTTGACGACACCGTTAGCTTGCGCCGCAACGTCAAACACGGACCCAGCCTCTGGACTTCCGATATTGTAGTAGTCCACCAGGAGGAAGTTTGGCGCTCGTCCCCAGTCGGCTAGAGGCGATCAATCAGTATTCTGCGGTCAAAGAAGTTGCTGAGATCAATGACTTACCGGTACAGCCGAGCGACATGGCCCCCAACTGACCCGTCTCATTCGCCGCTCCGTTGGTAACATTCAACAGCGCCGTGTTCGGAATCAACAAATCATCCCCCAAATTGATTCCAATCGAACTGAGATCGATCTGCTGGTTCAAGTTGTGGTTGGCCAAGTACATGTATTGCTCCCTCGCCACCGTCTGGTTCAAATCCGGGGGTCTCTGTTGCGTGCAGGGAAAGTCTCGATCCGTGGGCGAGAAGGGCGTTTCCCACATGTGCGTGAACTCGTCCAGGATGTATGGCACGCTGTCTTGATTGGCGTCGTAGTCCATGAAGATTACGAGGCGCTGGTTGCGGAGGATCATCTGGCCGATGGTGGGCCATTGGTCGCGGTACTGTGGGACGTATTGTGGCTCGTAGAGGTATGGTTGTAGGCCGGCGTTTTCGATGGCGGGGACGAATTTCTCGACGGGTTGGAAGTCGCTGTTGCCGATGAGCATGGTGACGACCTCGTAAGGGTTGTCTTGGAGGAATTTGCGGATCGTGACGAGAGTGTCTTCCCAGGGACCGGCGTTGAGGAGGTCGCAAGAGCTGTGGCAGTTGTAGAAAGTCTGGTTTTGCTCGGACCAGTGGACTTGTCCTTGGACTGTGTCGTGTTAGTGATGTCCTTGTTCGTGCTGTATCTCACCGATCTTACTCATTCGAATGCCATCGTTCAACTGCGTCCTGATGCCGTACACCTGATTGCTGGCTGCATTGTTGGGCACCACCATCGCCGCATTGTGTGCCGTGACATATGTGATGTTGCTGTACTGGCGATTGCAGAACTCTGGGAAGCCATTGCAAGGGACCGTGTTCGTGGGTGCCGCGGCGGAGCTCGTTCCTGAGCTCGTCGATGTCCTCGATGTCGTTGTTGCATTCGATGCTCCACCTCCGGTGATCTGGATGAGATCTATCGACCTCGAGGATCTTGTGACTTGCGAATTACTCGTTGCCGTGGCATTCGAGGAGAGGGTCCCGTTCGATGACAGCGTCGAGCTGGAAGTCGCGCGAGTGATCTGTCCTGTCGGGGAGATGTAGGTGAGGTTGCCGCCGGTGATGGCTACGGTGGGGATGTTGGTGCCCGAGGCCAATGCGAAGGAATTGGTGAAAGAGAAGGTCGGCGCCTGATTGTCGCTGTCGCTGGTGCTTCTGCTGCTTGGACTGCGACTGCTGCTGGTGCTGCTTCCACTGTTACTGCTGGTGCTGCTGTCCTGTGCTCCTGCAACAACCGCCAGGCAAAGCAGCCAGAGGGTGGAGGGAAGCATCCTGCGAGATGTCCGCCGCCGAAACGCTTGAGAAGTCGACGACAACAACACCGACAACACCTACACGAGACCGCAGAGGAGATGGAAAAGAGAGAGATCGGGAGGGTTGACAAAGAGAGAGTGTATTGCTTCTTGTCACTAAGGTACGAACTGTCACGTCGCCATCGCGTCAGGAACGCTCGGCGGTGATCCGCAGATCTTCTCTTCAGTGGTGAATATAGTGACGTGGGTGGAGATGCATCTGGAGCAGTGGCAGTCTTGAAGCTGTCCCGCCGCGCCACGCGTTCCCGTCCGACCTGCAGTCCTTTTTCCGGGTGGGGCCCAAGACTTTTGATTTGTGTGAAGAGAACGCCTCCAATTCTCCATTGAGCCATCGCAAACATTGAACAGTTATTTCCAGCGGAGGGAGAGTCTTTTGCAAGATGAGAAGTGCTTCAGCTGACAATCTGACACGTGCCTCGACTCCCCGTCTATCGATCGGATCCTGGTCGACTTGTTCGATCGAATCCTTTTCCCAATCCACTGTGTCGTAACTGGTACGAAATGGACCACGGCTAAGTGGCTGTCTGCTCTGCTCTGCGTAGGTAGGTACCGTACCTCACCACTACCGTCCGTGTCTCTCAATGCTTTCCTATCCGTGAGGCGCCGTGTGTCTTCGGCAGTTTCGAGCTCGTCGTCCTACCTGACCGCATCTCCTCCGCGTGTCTATCTCTTCTCCCTCTCCCTCCGAACGACCGTCCCGCCCTCGACCGAGCAGGAGATCGCCGGCAATCCACGAAACCGCCCGGAAACGCCATGTTCGGCCGCAGGAAAAGGGAAGAGCGCGATGATGACGGGGACAAACCGGAGCGAACAGTCTCCTCCTCGGACGACACCCTCACCGACGAGATCCCCATCCACGACGCTCCCTCCAAAGCCCAGGTCAAACGCGCGACGCGGACCCGATTCGTCTGGGCGTTGATGTCCTCCTTTCTCCTCCTCGTCTCCGTGGCCTTTACGATCCTGGTCGAGATTGGAAACTACAAGAAGAACCGCATCCTGAACGACATCTACTTCATCAAGATCGACGTCGCGGACATCATCCCCGTGCAGGTGCCCGACGCGGTCTTGATCAACAGTATCGCGCAGACCCTCGGTCTGCACGACTTCTACCAGGTGGGACTTTGGGGGTTCTGTCAGGGATACAACGGACGAGGCGTCACGGAATGCTCGGAGCCGGAGACGTTGTACTGGTTCAACCCGGTGGAAATCCTGCAAAGCCAACTGGTGGCCGGATCGACGAGTAAGCACCTTCGACGAACCACCACCAGGTCACACGCCCGCCATCCGCTAACAACCACCCCCCCTTTCTCCCAGTCGCCCTCCCCGCCCAAATCAACACCATCCTCTCCCTGATCCGCACCATCTCCCGCGTCATGTTCGGCCTCTTCCTAACCGGCGCCTGCCTCAACTCCCTCCTCATCCCCCTCGCGCCCCTCGCGATCCACACCCGCTGGGCCAACCTCCCCCTCGCCCTCGCCGCCTTCCTCGGCGCCCTCTGCGCCGCCGGCGGCGCCGTCATCGCCACGGTCATGTTCGTCATCTTCCGCATCGCCATCACCCGCGCCACGCAGCTGAACATCCGCGCGAACGTCGGCGGGGAGATGTTGGTGTTCGTGTGGATCGCGGCCGGGGCGGCGGTGGGGGCGTGGTTGGTTCATATGGGGATGTGTTGTTGTTGTGCGACGAGGAGGGATGTGAGGACGGGGAGGAAGAGGGGGAGTCGGAAGGCTTGGAGGAGGACGGAGGAGGTGGGGGTGGCCGGGGCGGTGGAGAAGGATAAGGTGGCGAAGAGGTTGCCGGGGATGCCGGTGTTTGGACGGACGGGGAGGGATAAGAGCGCGTGATGGGGAGGGTGGGTGTTTTGGTGGATTGATCTTTCCTTTTTTTTTTTTTTTGGCATAGCGAGCGGTGGGCGGTGGATTTTTTGCGCGTGAGGGAATTGGATGTGTGTGCAGAGTGTATAGATCCCAGATATTCGAAGAAAATCGACAGACGGCTTCACCAGTGTTCTCGGTCAGCATCTCCCGTCTTGCACATCTGACCGAGAGTTTCCTACTGGGCCTGGCGACTCAGCAAGCAGACATAATGAGGTCCTTCCATGGACGTCCACGCGATCGAGACTGCTTCGCGCCGGGCAGGCACCAAGCAGAGCGAATTCTCGGGTCGCAGAAGGGAAATCCTGCAGTCCGAGAACTTCGTCTCGCTTCCAGACACCGTCTTTCATCCAGTCCAGACATCCAAAGACATCGCCCGCACCGACTGATACCCACCGAATCCCGGGATGAAACCGTCGTCGTCCGTCGTCGTCGGAGACCCGTCTCGTTCGTCGACATTCGAGAAAAAACACAGCCCATGTGCTCAGAGGAGTCGAGAGGGCGCCGGTTCCCCTGTCTGGCCAGAGCACTGCATCGAGGAGTAAAGTCCTCGGTCGACCTCGAGATTTCTGGCGGTCGTCGGACGGGGTCGGAGACAAGACGGCGTGGGTCCACGGATTTTTGAGGGTGCGGCGATGGGTGCTTTTCGGTCGCTGTAGAGGTCCGGAGTTGGACGGGTGGAAGTGGCGGCGACGGAACCTTTGGACGGGGGGGTTTTTTTTTTCTTGCGTCGACGCATTCTGCAGGACGCCTTTTCGTTCGTCGAGAGGATGTTCTCGCATTTCATTTTTTTCTATCCACGAGCGGATTTCTTCATCTGGATCGAGGGCCAGCTTGATGCATTCCCGTCTGACGTCTTGTCCGACGATGTGTCGTTGCACGTATGGGTTCGTCGCTTCGGGGATGTGATGGACCTTGCTGATAGGATCTCGCTTGATTTGTTTGGCTCCATAGATTGTCGTTAAGATCCGAGCTGTCAAGTCGGGATATGTCTGCGTGTCGCTCGCTGTTGGTTGAGCATGGTGATGGCCTCCACGTTCACTGCACCTCGCATTATATTGTCGCCTGACGAATTTGCCGTGGCCTCGGCCGTCGAGGGTCTTGGGGCTTTGCTTCCTTGCCTGAGTAGGCTGGCGGTGCGTGAGGCGTTGGATAGAATACTCGTTAGTTGCTTGTTGTTCGCGGGCTCGTCGACACATAGAGCTTTTCCATTCTTGACCGTTTCAGCGAAGACTGGTCGGAGAGGTAACTTCCATTTGATTGATCTTAATGGTGGCACGCATCTCCGTGTTGGAATTGAGCTTATCGATCGAAGTCTCCTCGAATGTACGGATCTGAAGAGCCATGATGACAATGTACTTTGATGGGATCCGCCGAGATGTCGGCAAGCAAGGTGTGCTCGTCAAAGCCAGATACTGCGCTTTTTCTTGAATTCGTGTGGTTTCTAGATGGCTTTGCTAAATGTCAACTCTCTTCTTGACGACTAAGGAGTCATATGATAGCAGTCCAAATGCAACAAAGATCAAAGCTCCGCCGGCATAAGTTGCCATTGACGGACTCAGACCCCATACGACCCAGTCAGCGAGCGCCACGAAGAATACACTCAGTCTACACATGGTCAGCTGACAATGGTCTCGAAGTGAAGTCGATGGTCACTTACACATTCGCCATACTTCCAAAGACTGGATCGGTCCAGATGACCAGAACAACTAGTAATGTGATAGATACTGAGAAACAATATCAGCAAGCAGTGCAAACTGTGAACCTCGCACGACTCACCAGACCCAGCCAACACCGCAATCGCAATCCACAAACACGCATACGCGCTCGGGATAGTAAAAGTCTCCAGCCCAACAACATGCAACACAATCAACACCACCCAAAGCACCGCAAACGTATACACGCCCGTCAACGCCGACGCCGCCAACGTCAACGGCAAACTCGACTCCTGACTCTCGGGCCTCGACGAACAAGCCCACTTCTTGAACAACACCTCATACAACCCGAACGCAACCGCTCCTCCACAGGCAATAACATTGCCCAGTAGTCTCGACCCGCCAATCGCGGAGTCGTCGTGTTCGGCCGTGGTGTCTCCATACGCGATAGTGAAAGTGCCGATTATGGAGAGGGCGACGGCGACGATGCTGTACCATCCTAGTTTCTCCTTTAGTAGGGGCACGCTGAATGCCGCGGCGAAGAATTTCGCGCAGTTGTAGATGGCTGTCAAGTCCGCTGGGGTGGTGAGGGATAGAGCGAGGAACCAGGACATTCCGCTTGCCGTCAGAACGACCGTGACGATTCCCATGGATGTCGCTAAAAAGTCCAGCGGTCCTGCTGTTTGGCCTTGCCGTTTGATCACTATTCTGGGAGCGGAAGTCGCAAAGGCATCGATGGTGGAAATGGAGCCGCGGAGGGAATTGTTGTAGTCCCGTACCCAGACCATGTAGGGTGTCTTCCGATCTTTCCAGCGGAGATATGCGAGATGGCATAACCAAGGGAGGATCAGCGAGCTGTGGGTGATGTATAGCGTCGCGAAAGGTTTCTTCCAGCCGAGTTCATCTTCGAAGTAGGCCGTTGCTTCGGTGTTGATGGTGAATCCCAAGACGCAGACTGCGAGGGCCAGGGCGATCCATACCATGGACACTCTCTTGGGTGGAGGTGGTTCATCTCGATTTCGGTAATGTCCTGTGGGAGTTCGCTCGCGGCCGTCGAGTTCTAGTTGGAATAGTTCAATATCACCTTCGTCGCGACTGGATCTTGCGGAGTCTAAAAGTGGTTCATCAAAGTCGTCTTCGAGCTCCTCGCGGGACTTGGATGGCCGACTCATGGTGAGGCTGTATGGTGTCTTCGAGGGTCAAAGTTTCTGGCCGGAAAGGCCAGGATCTCGTTCGTCCCTCACGGCGGTTGCATTTGTCTGGTAGTCTGGGATAGATCGTTCCGCCCTGGAAATCTTCGTTGTGATAGTCCCGGATTTCTGCTGTTGGATGTCGATTGGGTCGTCCACAAAGGAGCACCGAGCCGCACGTGATCGAGGCCTCGCCGAGTTTTGAGTTCAGCGCCACCGACGGGCGGGCACCGCAACACTCCATCCCGGTCCCTCGACTCTCTGAAGCAACCGGCATTCACGGCCGAGAGATTCGACACACTGCAACATCCTGTGATCCGATCCTCTTCACCGCCCGCATCATCTTTCACCTGCTTGCTTCATCTCTGGCAGGTTTCCGGTTCTTCCACGGCGGTTTCTTTCACGCTTCCCAAGTCACTTGCGCTATGAACAGTATCCTCCCGGTCGATCACTTGCTGGCGCCGCACCTTCTCGCCAACAACCGCCTTTCTCCATCTCGAGGTACGACAAACTTGAACTACTTGATCCACCTTCAGCCTCAACATCATAACTCCAGACCGGCTACTGACACACCTGGTGTCCTTTCAGATCCCTTCACACCCACCATGTCGACCCGAAAGCGGAAAGCTTCAGATGACCCGGTGGACCACGACCGCATGTCCACCTCACCGAGCGCCTCTCCGTCCATCGCTGGTCGACCACTCCCACAGCCACGCAGCATCAAGCGCTCACGAACAGGAGCTATCAGCGGGCGCCCGCTAGCCCTACCACGACTACTCGAGACCCTCTCCGCAGACCAGATGCGGCAGCTCTTGCAAAACGTCTGCGACCAACATCCCGAGCTGCAGTATGAGATTGTCACCAAAGCGCCCCGACCCTCCATCGAATCTACCCTCTCAGTCCTCACCAAATATGAAACCGCCTTCCGGGAAGCCTTCCCCCTCGGCAACCGCACCACGTCCGACTACGCCTATAACCGAGTCCGACAACATCTCCTCCAACTCATCGAAGCGGTCCGCGAGTACACGCCTCACTTCCTACCACCCCACGAAACGCAAGACGGCCTCTCTCTGACCTATCTCGACTCGGTGACGGATATGATCCATCGCCTACCCGACTGGGATACCTACGCCCATCAACGATACAAGCACGAGGCTTACGATGAGATTTCAAAAGCTTGGGCGTTGGTGATTAGGGAGGCTGCGAAGCGGGCGGGTGGATTCCATTTGCAATTTGGAGGGTGGGATCACAAGCTTGTGGAACACAATCAGAAGAGTGGAGGAAAGATGGAGGAGGCTGTAAACGAGCTGAAGGCCGCTACGGGATTCTTGCAGGCGGGTGGTGCAGGAGGTGCGGCCACCGCAGGCGTGTCTGATGAGCGCGCGAGTATACGGCAGCAGCTGTTCTCGGGAACATATGGGCAGCAACTCGGTGTCGGACCCAGCGGATGGTAGAGCACAGCAGGAGGAAGGATACGGGATGAGATTCTGCAGAAGCCCGCCGTCGACGAACGACAGAATCAAAACAAGAAGCGAGACATCACGAGCAAGGATCGAGGCATCTTGCACAACCGGCACAATACACCCAGCATGTTTGGATGCATAGATCAATTCCGACCGCGACTGGCATCGGCACCATATCGACCGGCACGGAGTACGGACACCAATCTACAAGCACAAGCGCTGCAGCATAGAAGATGGAGCATGGGAATCTTTCGAGTTTCGAGGGTTCTTTCTGGAGTTCTTTTTGTTTTTTCGGAGTTTGGCGCAAGGACCATAATGACCAGCACCATACCAAACGAGTGTCCCGATGGGAAATCGGAGACCCGGACGACTGAGCGTTTCTTCCTTTGAGTATGGTTCTAGACAGATTGATGAAAACTGTTCATATTGAGATTCATTGTGTTTCACCGACTCATTTCGCGCCCATTCGTTGTCAAGATACGTCTGGCGATGTGCAGAGTAGAACACCCCCAGCGATGGCGAAGGGTTGAGCATCCGTCGGAGAGACACGCCTCCTGATCAGTGGAATGATGCTGAAGACGACTGAAAGACAAGGTACTGAGTAGCAGACTTGATAGAAGGCATGCCGTTGTTCTCGACCGAGGAGTAGTAGGCAGCGCAGCTATATTCTAGTTGAACTCCTTCCAGTTTTAGGAGGACGTCTTTCGTAGGTAGGTCGGAGAGAGAACCATCACGGGACATGTCACCACACCATGTCAACTTCCTGTACATACAAAAGCTCAAAGCCTCGCTGTCATATGGCGGTCAAGCGTCTACATTCAACATCCCATAACCGCGGTAGCTCGTCGGAGCCGGAGCTCCGTTGATCGTGAGGCTCTTCTCGCGTGGCTATTTCAGGACAATGGACATCGTGGTCCGTTCCTAGACCATCCATCTGTTTCTAGATCAACATGGTCAGTGGTTCGTTGGACAATGCTTCATCCTCCAGCCTGGTCGTCCAGGCGATGAAAGCAGGCGGACGACAGACATCCTTGTAAGGGGTTTCGAGTACAGCCGCGACCTCCCGGCGAACTGGTGGCTCGAACGGGCGCTTGAATGTTTCGCAGTACGACCATGTGGGATTCATAGGAACTGCTGGAGCATGCAGCCGTCTTGCAAGCGCGGCCCGCGGAGAGCTTCGATCGGACGGGAAGAGTCGAGTTATCATCATCCGGACAAGCGCAAGAGCTGCAGCAATGTACAGCATCATCGTGAGGGATTGCTGGGGCAGTGCAAAGCACTATAGGGAAGAAGCATTCTCGTAGCCAAAGTTAGACCAGGACTCAGCTCTGAAAGCCGCGCACGCACATGCGCTCTGTCCTCTGTGGTGTACATACGCCTGCACGCAGGTCCCACTTTCTCTGCCTAACACGGCAGGAAAGGTCCTTTTTCTTCTGCAGCTCCACGCTGACACTCACACTCCCTCTACGACTGCCCGCTCCTTCTCACACACACAGAGCTCTGCTGACGTTCGTTTCTCTCTTTCGTCTGGATTGTCATTCTCTTCGTCCTTCACTTCGACGAGATCTATCTCAGCCCTGTAACGTTTGCCCTGGCAAGTTAATCTTAGGCAAATCTCAACCCTAAAACTCAACGGTCGCGTGGCAGCCCAATCAGCTGAAGAAAGGGCAAAATAATTTGTGACCGCCACGATGCTCTCTTTCTTCTTGGGATTCGCACAGATTGGTGCAGAGACGATTCCTGAAGGCATCAAACCGAACAAGAGGCAGGCTGTTGGAACGGGAGGAACCTCATCAACAGACGAACCGACGACTTCCGCGACTCCAACTTCAGACGCGCCGACGAGCATGTCTTCCAGCGAAGTTCCCGCCAGCACGGCGCCTGCAGAGTCATCGCCAGCTCCAACGTCCGCAAGTCCTACACCGAGCTCATCCGCGGCTGAGAGCTCAGCAGCACCCTCCGCATCCTCAGGCTCTCCCGCGTCATCAGGAAATACCACTCCTTCATCCACCGCCGTCGTCGTGATCACAACAACGAACAGCGACGGCTCGACCGTCACAAGCTCCGCCGCCGCGACATCGCGATCACGAAATACATCCTCCGACATTGTAGTGATCGGCTCCTCGACCATCAACCGATCGACTCTCACCTCCGACCTGATCGTATCCTCCGCTCTCGTCGCCTCCACCACCGTCCCAACGACCTACACATCCTACTTCACCAGCGACGGCATAGCCGGCAGCTCCGTCATCGCCACCGAACAAGTCGTAGCCACCACGACCGGCTTCACGAAGCAGACCATCGCCGCATCCCTTCAAAACAACGAGTCGTCCAGCGGCGGACTCTCGGCTTCGAGTAAGAAGACCATTGGCGGTGTGGTGGGAGGTGTCGGAGGAGCGATATTGCTCGGTGGAATCGCGATTGTGGCGTGGAGGATTTGGGGGAAGAAGAAGCGGGAGCAGGCGGCGCAGCATGAGTTCCGCAGTTCGCACGATGAGATGCTGCAGCAGGATACGAGTGGTGCGGAGAGGTACAATAACCCGAATGGCGGGAGGGTGAATACGGCGAGCAACTTTTGAGGTGGATGGGGAGGTTGATGTGGTGGAAGGAGAAGATTGTACATTTTTGGTCGATTGGTCCCTGCGATTTCAAGCGTGATGATGGAACGAAACAGAACTCATCGGGCGGCGTTTTCTTGAATTTGTTCTTCTCGGATGCATGGATGGATAGGCATAGAGCGTGGGGTAGTCACATTGCATGCGATGGAGGAATTGGAGTGGGTTCGAAGGAACGGCAATTGGTCTACTATTGAGCTGCGAAGGCTCCATCTACATAATCCACATAATGCAGCGAAGATACTACACCTCATCTTCGAAGACCTTTCGACATGCCTGGCTTGCATGTGTTCGACCCCGCACAATCAAGGGATCAGCGTTCTTTCCCGTCGACTCCTCACATGCGTCGTCAACTATTGCTCATCGACGAGGCTGCAGACCAGTTTCGAAGTGAGACTTCACCATAGCTGCATTCGATGCTTCTCTTATATGACTTCCCATATACATCCCGCCCCGTGCACAGCATGCGAAGCTCTTCTAGCCAGTAACAAGTCTTGGCAGACGAATTGATTCGAAAAAATGAAGCCATGGAGCAAAAGGAAAGTGCTAGGAGACCTTGTACACTTGGAGTTGGTGATTTGTACACTTGGAGTTGGTGATCAGAATGGGATTCGAACCTATTGGGACAATCAGTTACTGTTCGTTGCGTTATGCCAAGGTGGAAAGGACTCACCCATGCCCTTTCGGACCAGCGAAACAGAGGACAACCGAAGTTGAGTCCACCTTAAGCTGGCGCCTTAGACCGCTCGGCCATCTGACCCGTAGGGGATGAAGCGCGGCGGAATATTGAATGTATATATATCTAATGTGAAGGGCGCGCCTTGGCCCGCTCTAGCTTTTCGGGCCTCGATCATTCGCTCGAGCACTTTTCGTGCGGCTACATAATGGTTTTCACAGGCCTTGGTGCAACGAATGTGATGTCACGTCAGTCATTTTCTCGGAGCTGACTTGCAAAGGCTCAATACGTTGACTCTTGTGTCCTAAGTTCGAACCATTATCCTCTCCGGTGCAATCTCAGGACTCCTTATCGCTATCCCCCGAAAACAAACTCCGCAAAAGAGGGCTATCACAACTGGCCTCAAGATGGCTATTCATGACGCCGCAACAGATCTCACTCTTGCCAAATTCCCAGAATGACGCCTGACTCTAACACTTTCCATATATCCATCACCATGGCTCAAGCTCCACGGCATGCGCCAGTGTACCCCTGTGAGTGCAAAATTACGCACTCAGGCCGATGATTGACTTCTCTCCTTATCAAGGCGAGTGTCAAGAAGACGAATGTCGTCGATGAGGCTCTGCTTCCCGCGGAATGGCCTGCAGGCCGAATGCCAAAGATGAGCGTAGTAGTGGAAGAATGGACCCAGCCCCGCGTGGCGACCCCCATGAGGATGGCACCACGAAAGAAGCGCCCCATTCCTGCAAACATCTCGCGTGCTTTGTGTTCGCTTTCCAGCCGGAGTAGGTCAGTGTCGCTCACTTGGATGAGTCGAGCCTGGTCCTTGGCGGTCTGATCAGCCAGTGCCTCGGCCATGGCCTTCATGCGGACGGTCTCGAACTTGGGGTCGACACGGCCGATGACGGTTGTAGCGAGATCTTCGAGGAGATGATCCATGACAGTGCACAGCAGGGAAGGTTCAGGCCAGCATCCGGAAGACAATGCGAACAGCACCCACATACGTCGAAGACAAAGCTGCAACTTCTCATCTCTGCCTGCTGATATGAGCTCGTTGTTGCGCATGGCGTTGGCAAGGTGACGAACGTGCACGATGTTGTCTCTGAGGACGAGCAACCAGTACCGAGGATTGGTCCAGATAGTGTCGCTGGACTTTGCTTCTTGACATCTCTCCGGACGATCGACCACCTTTTTAAATTCGCGGAATGTCACTTTGAATCGATCAGTGTCGACGGTCTTGCGGACCTGTGGAAGCCACAGGGGAAGAGTCAGTATTTGGAAACCTCAAAATCGGAAGAGACAACTTACTTCAGCTGAATCTGCGTCGAATTTGTTGAGCTCGCCCCACCCAAGAATCGCGGAGTCCGAAATTGTCTCGTTCGTCTGCAACTTGACCCAATCTTTGTCCTGTGCAGTACGAAGAGTGAAGACCTCCGGCTTCTCCTGGCCCAGCGCAGGGTGGCCGTTGAAGTCGATAGTGACACCATTGACCATCCCAGCATCGTCTGGCAGAAGAAGGAACGACGACTCGTCCTCCCCGTCATCCTCGCCCTCATCTTTACCAGCCTTGGACGATTGTGATTGTTGCTGCGGAGACTCACCAGTCCTGCACATTGTGTGAGCTGTCAATTCTTGCATTGTTGGGCGGAGATGGGACTTACCCAGGCTCACTGATGTCGAAGTCACTTCCTCCTGGCAATTCATTTATCCTTCTTCCCCACGGCATGTGGATCTTACTGACCTTGTTCTCACAGAATGACTGGTACAAGCTCTTGTACGAGTACAGTTCCGACTGCGCCAACCCGGACTGCTTGCGTCTCTTGCATCATCCAGGCCGCGTTGACACCAAGTGGGTGAGAGGCGTCTTTTCTGTTGGTACTCGCGAGGCTCGCAACGGCCGCAGGGCGACTCGCAAGTTCATCTCAACGAACAGAGATAACTGCTACGACTGTCTCTTCTGCGTTCTGCGCTACTTCCAGTAAGCACTCAACCAGAGCTCGCAGACATCGGATCAGCTAACATGTCCTTCTGCAGGCCGACCCCTGAAACCATCGTCTTCATTTTCTGGTTTTCAGATCTCTTTCACAACGAGCGCTGCAAGTTCTCTCGTGGGAAGAATCCGATTACCTCTTTCCGAGTGCTGCCCTGGTGCGGACAGCATGGTTTTGTTGGTGATCCGCCGGAGGACGTTCTCGCGCGGAAAGAGGAAGCAAGAGTGAGTACTGAGACGTCAATTTACATTGGCACGGAGCGCCGGTCTGCATCGCTGGAAAGCTGGGACTTTCGAATCGTCGCGTATGAGCTGAGAAAACTCATACTTTGAGGATCCAAAGTCGTTTTGATGATGACTTGATGACGGCTTTGAGAGATTGAGGCAAGATAGTGGTAGCAGAAAATCGATGTGAACTTTGACCTTCCCATCTTGCAATGTGAATAGAGTCAGCCACAAAGAAGTGATTCATAAACATGGTAGTTCTAGGGCCCTCTGTGATCGTCTGTGAAAGGGGAAGAAAAGCGAGAGGGTAAGTTGAGCTTAAGAGGGAGTAGGGGCGAAGCCATGACTAAGCTCCTACTAGCGCCGGAGGTGTCCGAGCAGTGAAGTCCAAACATTGCAACGCCATTTCGAAGACAACTCCGAAGACCAAACAACACGCCGACATCGTTCTGAAAATCTATCATGACGAGCGAGAAGCTCTGACGACGCTGTACGACCTTTTTCGCTTCCCGGCTCAACTCCGCCGAGAACAACGACGATGAATCCAGTATGACGCAAACTCTGACCCGACCTCACTTCAAGTTTTCTCCCTGCTCACCACATATTTCCTGCTCTCATTCACATCCAAGACATTTGGCATCATTTCGCTCACCTATCTGGTCGAGACTCGAGATCATCACACGAGTGGAGAACGTTTGCTCACGCAAGTTTTCTCGAACAATCGACGAATCCTTGCGAAAATGGTCATTGGTCCGCAATGGGCTCCACTCATCCGCGTTGTCCTCACATTCAGTGCAAGGATGAAGCATCATAAGTTGGCATTCGTCGTCAGTATGGAGCTGTGAGATCCTTTGTGCTGGGTCGGAGGAGGGAAAATGTTTGCCTTTGGTACGTAGGCGGTGGGTTTGTTCGTGCTTGGTGGAGGGCTTGGTTTGCTGATTGTGCTACGTAGGCTGGGCGTGGTATGACGTGTAGGTGGTATGAAGACGGGTTGGTGAATGATATATATGAGGAGAATTAGAGGTAAGGAATTGACTTTCTTACTCGTCAAACCACATTGCAGATTTCCATCCATTTCATCGACTACCAACCCAATCAACCCAATCAACATCATCTACCTTTTCCAATTCGACGAAGTCCACTCGCAATCATGGGTATCATCAAGAAGATCGAAGAAAAGCTTGCCGGCGACAAGCCCACCACAACCGACGCCCTCAACACCACAAACGACGCCCACGCCTCATCAACACAACCGACCACAGGCTCTTCAAAACTCAACAACCCCACTACCACACCAGCAACCGGGCACAGCACGAGTGGCATCACCGGCGGCAACACAGCCGGCGAAGGATCGCACCTCGCAAGTCATAACCAGAAGCATGATGGTCTGACCGGCTCTCACGGAGCTCAGGACTCATCTGCGATATCAGCGTTGCCCGGAAGCCATTTGTCGAACGTTCACAACCATACCTTGAACCCCAGCTCCGGTCACCCATCTACCGGCATTGTTGGTGGACATGGCCAAGATTCGGATTTGATGGGTCGCTCGCAGCAGCAGTCTGGAATGCCCGGCTCATTCCCAGCGGAGCATAGCTCTACGACGTCCGCTGTGCCTCACGGTACCCACTCTTCCTCCCACACCGGATCCCACATTCCCGGTACCTCCACTACTGGAAGCTCTACTCACCAAGGTGGCATATTGCCCGGTCAGCACTCAAACACCGTCGCACACGCGCCTTCTGGTATTGCAACCATAGGACACGGACAAGATAGCTCCGTTCTCCCGAGCCACAACTCGAGCAACACCAGCTCTGTTCTTCCGGGATCTGGCCGTGCCGATGTCGTCGGCAGTCACACCTCCCACACCACAGCCGGGCAAACCGGACTGACGGGCTCTCACAACAACACAACCTCTGGACTCCACGACGGGTCTCACGTTCCTCACACCGGTCAAACTTCCAGCACGCACCACACAGGAACCGCCGGTCATTCCTACGACAACGCGACTACATCCACTCATGACCACCATTCCGGCGGTGGAATGTCGGGATTGCTCAACAAGATTCCGGGCGTTGGCCACAAGCACAACGACAAGCACGCCCATGACTCCCACTCTCACACCAGTACTCGTGGACCAGAGGAGGGCGTCGGGCGTCATCATGTATCCAGCTCGGCCACCGGAGACCACGGCAATGCTCAACACCGAAAGTCTTCCGTTAAGCCCATCAGCGGCCCTCATGCCACATTGGAGAACCATACCGCCATCCCCACAGCGGGCGGTGTCAAGGTCGGCGATGGCCCATTCGAGCAAGACCGCTCATATAACCCAACAGCGAAGACTGCTCACATCACTTCTGATGCTTCCGGAAACGCGCACCCGAGTCACGACCACGGCCACCAGACTGGTCCTGATAATCGCGGTCTGATGGACAAGGCCAAGGATACCTTGAGCAGCAAGCGCACCAACCACCCAGATGACCCGATCACTGGTACCAACTTCGATCAAAAGAACGCCAGCGGACTCACCGGATCGAACCAGACTCACGGTCTGCCTGGACAGTCAACGAACGCCTCGCACGGCGGTCTCACTGGTACTTCTCATACTCAAAGTGGTCACTCTGGAATTGAATCTTCAGATGTCCATCAGTCCGGCTTGAACAACCCGTCGCACAGCGGAATGTCTTCAGGCGCTCACGGCCAGACACAGCACTCTCAGCTCGGGTCATCGAATGTGCACCAAGGAGGACTCACCGGAGCTTCCCAAGGCGGTCTGTCTTCAAACACTCCCGGCCAGACTCAGCACTCGGGGCTCGGCCACCTAAGTGGCACCACTTCCGCCAACCAGCCTCTAGCTCACGATCAAAACTTCGCTGGGCGTCACGTTCCAGACGTTGGCAACACTACCGGCAACGTCGGTCACAGCACCAGCAACCCTCTCTCTAGCCACAACCAGTCACACTCTGCTGCTGGCGGCATGGGCTCCAACACCGGCGTTATCGGCAGCGACGAGCACTACCCATCCTCAAGCATTCCTCAAGTGCAACCTGGCAGCCACAACTCGACCGCCAACCCTCTCACCACGCACGGAACGCAATCTCAATCTACTGTCGGCGGTGTAGCCAGCTCGAACCCGCTCTCCAGCACGCACGATAACGTCGCGAGTGGCGGACACCACCAGGCTGGCTACAACGACGCCATGGCGCGTCAGCAAGCCGAGCAATCGAGACGCGTGTAGAGCCTGAATCATACTGGATCTTGATGGCTGGAGGAACCATGAATGATAAAATGTGTGTTATGATTGGCAATGGTCAGGGATAGATGAGGTTGGAGAGGGGGAGATGCGGAGAGGCATGACGAAGCTTGAGTGCACATCATGTAAGCGATTGGCACTTGACAGGTGGCGCACAGGACAAGCATGAGCTAGAAGAGTTGATAGAAGCTATATTAAACCATGTTTATCGCTGGTCGACCAAAAAGGTGGACTAATCGCCATATGGTTAGCGACGTTTTCGGTCCACCGGATTACTACAACCTTCTTTCTCGTCACTATAATTCACGCTTGCTCGATATAGTGTGCCGGTAATAGTGTGTCGCGTCGTCGCGTCGTCCTTATAAAAGGTGTTGTTCGCTCGTCTTACTACTACTACTACTACTACTACTACTACTACTACTACTACCGCTATGTAGCTATAGATTCGCTCCTTCTATAACGACTTGCCCTACGCCGGAAGTAGCTACTTACTATCGTGTTGTTATTAGTGCTTAGTAAACAAGAAGAGCTAGAGTTAGTAGAGGTATAGCGTAATACGAGGGCTCCTCGGATAGCCGGTAACTAGATTAGATACGTCTACCCTTATAACGAGTAGAATATAGACCTCGAGCATAATAATAACGTGCGGCTAGAGACTCGGTTTATAAGGGAACAACTAGAGAGGTTAGTACTAATGCTTCTTAGCTATAAAGAGCTACGCTTCCGGAGTAATACTAAGGGTAGATACTACTACGTTACGACGCCGTTATAAGCCGTATATCTCGTATGCTATCGCTTATCGTATCTAGGAAGGTATTATAGCCTAAGATATAGTCGTTCTTATACGTAGATATCGTAGGTATTTAATAGCACTATCGAGTTGTTATATAAAAAGTTCTCGGCTCTTATATACTAGTAGCCGGCACTAGATCGACTATAGACGCTAGAGCGATATGTACGGAAGGTTAGTAATGCTAGCTATAGTAGTGGACGTGTCTAGAGGTTCGTAGATAGCACGTTCTTCTACTTCGCGAGGCCGAAGAATTATTAGTAATAGCTAGATACCTATAGTAGTTATTATAAGGGCAATAGTAAGAAGCTCTAGTGTATAACTATACCGGATAGACTAGTAGTCTATGCATTACTACCCTTCCTCGGAGCCGCTAATAACTAGTAGTACTATTACGACTCCGGCGTACCTAAACGACTACGAGTAATATTCGGAGAGCGGCTAGAAGAAGAGCGAGAGCTATATCTATATAGCGATAGTGCCTATTATAGATGTTACGCGGTTATCGATCTATTTAGAGCGATAGCTAGTAACTACTAATACCTTACCGACGCTTAGAGTAGAGCTAACTTCTTCTACTCGTAGGCTCGGATTAGCGTTAAAATAGCGTTCGGCGATAACTTTAAGCTCTTTACGTATCCGAATATCGGCTAGTTGTTACGGAGCTCTTACTAGCCGGTATCTACCTACTACTTCGTGTCCTTATTGCTATAGAACTACGTAAACTATATACGATATAAAGCCGGCTTCTATAGTCCTATCTCTAATATATTTAAATACGCGCCGCCGATAGTAGAGGTGTATCTAGAGGGCTTTCGATAGGACGTCTAATAGGAGGCGGTCGAGGGGAAGGCGTATAAGGGTAGTGTCGATAGATATCTATGTAATTAGAAGAACGAAAAAGGAGCGGTACGGTTAAGCGGTTACGTTATTACTTCGAGCTCTTAATAAAGGCGTATATCGATTAGTATGCTTAGTAATAGATTCACTTAAAGTCGCAGACGGCCGAATAGACTATACCTTTACGCGGTAGCCGTCGTAAGTACCTTCCTTAGAAGGGAAACTAAGACAGTCTGGAAGAAACCTCCTCGAAAACCTCTCGAATCCGCCCGAAATCCCTCTCGAAATCCGCCTAGAAACACAAGCTATAGAACAACAGTACGATTCGAACGAATAGCTCTCTACGCTACGGACGAGAAGAAGACGAAGAAGAACTTAGAAGAAGAGGCAGTCCACTCTATCCTATACGCGCATCTCCTCGAAATCCGAACCGAACCGCACCTCTTTCTTCCTTATAGAGATTCGGGTCCTCTATACGGCGGATAAGTGTACTTTAAAGAGCTAGAGTACGGTAGAACTACAACTCTACAATTAACCTACGTAGTTGTATGCGCTAGAAGGCGGTATACAATTCTATAAAGGCATATTAAGGATAAGAGAAAGAGATAGCGAGTTAGATAGCTGCTTTTTCCTCTCTCTCTCTCTCTCTTTCGAATTCGTAGCGTACGTGCGAAGCGGAAGGATCCGCTGAAAATTCTACAAAAAGCTTGGCGCGAAAATTCTATAGCTACTACAACACTCGTTTGATTTCCTTTATCTTGCATTTGTTTAAAGTCCTTTAGCATTGCCTTAGGCACGGGGTTTCCCCTAAGGTCGAAGAATACCGAAAGAATTTGATTGTAAATAGATCTACTGCCTTACTTGCAAGGCCGTCCTATATAGTCTTGGACTCCTAAAGGACGTAAATAGAACAAATAAACAAACAACAAACAACTTAAAGTCGCAAGTCTAATATCGGAAAAACGCCGCTAAGAGGGCAGTTTTATACTAAAAACAACGTGAATTCGAGCCTCGAAATAACTACCGACTTATATATAAGAGTAAGTATATATTTAACAACATACCTAACAAAACTACCCTTCGGCCGCTCCTACCGTACCTTTTCGATAACACCTCTACCCTTCTACTACCCTTCCTTCCTTACCTCCTATCTACTAACCGCTCTAGCACGCTAATTAGCCTATCGATCTTCTTATCCGTTTGCTCTACCTTCTACTCGAGACGTAGAAACCTATCGTTACTACTACTACTACGTTTACGAGCTAGCCGCTCCTTACGCTCGCGAGCCTTACGACGCTCTACTATCTTTTTATTATGCTAGCGTTGCCGAGCCTACTCTTAACGCTCTACCGTAAGCATCTATGCCTTATATCGAGCATTAAAAGCAGCCGAATCCTTACGTATCTACTAGAGCGCCGTAGCTACCGCTTTACTAGTGCTACTACGAATACGATTAGCCGCTAGCTCCGTACGCTACGTGTTACGTCGTTTAGCCTCGGACGTGCGGTTGTCCGTTAAAGGTAGCTCCTTACTACCGCTATCCTTAGCGGCTACTACATTACGAGAAGGACGCTTTAAGCTACGTTTCTTTAGTACCTCCTTACGAAGTTCCTCGGCGGCGTGCTACTTAGCCGTCTTCTTCTTATTGCTATAGTATTTATCCCTTTTATCTATAATAGCAATCTACCGCTTATATGCCTATATTAGCTCCGACTATAGCCGGCTAGTCCCTATAACCTTCTACTTTACAAGCTCCTTATATTGCGGAATCCACCCCCTTACGATTACGTTCGTAGAGCCGGTACTACCTATAACCGTCCGCTAAAGATAGCTCGGCTTAAGATTAGTCGTCCGGCTAATATAGACCTCTACCGTCTTAAAGAAGTACGGTAACGAGGGATCTTAAACGGCTGCCTTATAATAGCTAATTAACGCCTTTATTACGAGTAACCGGCGCGCGTCCGTAAATACGGTGCGCTTGTTTTATATCTTCTCTTTACTAGTTCTCGTCTTACTACCCGTCCGTACCTTTAGTTTATCCTTATTAACGAATCTTACCTCTACCTCTTTATAAGCTAATAGGTTTAGTAACTCTATAGTATAGTTAGACGATAAGCTAGTTATATCGAATAGATTCGCAAACGAGCTCTCGCTACTTATAACACCGGTAGTAGCCCTCTACGATAGACTTAATAGTATTAGTAGATCCGAGCTAATAGTTACTAGTGGAGCGGTCGGCGTTACGAGTCTATTAACCTCCTTCGACCGTAATAGTACTTACGTACTATAGCTACGAGCATAAGTTTACTACTCTACTAACGCTATAGCTATATCGTCGCGATATCTAGGTAGAAGCTAGTACTAGTTATTCTACTCGGTAATAGATTAGTAGGCTCTATATAGGCCTACTAGCGTGTTAACAGCCGCTATAGTTATTACTAGTAGCGAGGATGCTACGTTAGACGAGCCCTACTACTATACGCCGCTTACGCCGCTATTTATAAGGTGCTAGATCGATATAGTAGTAGTAGTAGTAGTAGTAGTAGTAGTAGTAGTAGTAAGGAAGCGACACGACTACGACTAGTTCACGACTCTAACGCGAACAACACGCTAACACGCTAAGCACTACTATACTATGCTATATACGGACTTAGTCGACTAGTTAGCCCTTTAACTATAGTAGTCGAAGGCGTAACTAACTAACTATAGCGGCTTGCTATATAAGGGAAGGTGCAATAGAGCGGAAGCAATAATCCGATAATGCGGAAGTTTAATGGTATAGCGCTAACCACATGCATTAGGTCGACCAGCGATAAACATGCTCTATTGACGCTATTCATATAACATTCTTCTCAAAGTACACGACGAGATGTGCAGACGTTACCTTGACAGCTCACTTTGAGAGGAGAAGAGGTGTGTGTGCCTGACCTTTCCTGAGATTGCTTGACTGAATTTTCTGACGACGACCATGACCTTGATCGCTGCATCGCGGGCAAAGGATTCTGCGTCATGACAAACATCGCTGAACAAAGTGGCACTTGAGTTCATGTGTCCATCGGCAGGATCCTTGCTGACTTGCTAACCAACTGCTGGTATACAGAGTGGACCGCGTACCGTCACAACATCGCTCTCTGCCCTGTACGAAGAGTCACATATTGACCTCTCTCTATAGCAGCTACGGCCACCAGTTCGTGCCGACCACATTCACCCCGATGATGATGGTGAACCCTTTCTGAAACGAGGGTGTGTGTGGTTGTTCTAGATTGTCTTGGCAAAGATCAGCGAGCATGATTGCATCTCCATTCTCCAATCCCCGAATTGTTTCATCTCAATCCATCCTTCTTCCATCAACAGCACCGCCGCCTGCACGATCTCCGCTGCCATCGCGTGCATCGCTCATCACAATAGCCAAGCCGACGACCGCACAGCTCCGCCTCTCGAATCGCCGGAATGGTGGTCGATCTTGGGCAGTGGGCCCGTCGTCAGAGGCATATTATAGCCACGCCCGCCTATACGGGGCGTCGCCCACAAGTCATGGGCACATGGCACCAAACTCAACAAGGGCATCTTCCACCGCTCGGCGCCCAACTTTACTGACAACATCCCGGCGAGATGGCGGAAGATCTTCAATATGACGTCTTGTTCAGAGTCAAAGGTGTAGGACGACGTCGTAGCGAGCTTTTCAAGGCATTAGGTACATGTGTCGCTCTGCCTTCTTCCTCATATCAGTTCTTCATTTCTTTTGTGCTTGTTTTATTATACTACACACTTTCTCTTCTCGATCTTTGTTTCATTCACCGCCATGGGCATTATCAAGACATTGTCACGAAAACTGAGCGGCACTCGCGCCGATAGTGGTGTGCGGAGTAGCGATAGACCATCAATTCCGGGAGATCGCAATGGCCTGCAGCCGATGAGCAATGGATACCCTCAGTCTCAGTCAAGAACCCCACAGCTTGCACGCAGTGGCGTCCCTCAGTCGACCTCCGTAGAGTCTGTACGTCCACAGTACAGGACTCATCAAAGCCATGCCAGCTCCAATCAAGACTACGCGGAGCTCCCCCAACAACTATGCGACGTCGTGATTCACTGCGCAACGGTACTGCCTCGAACCAATTCCAACACATCTTCTGTACATTCAACAGGCATCCCGCCGAACGGTCAACACATTGATTTCAGAACTGGTGGAAACAACAACAACGGCAACCAGCGAGACACCATCATGCCCTTGCACAGCGAGCAAAATGCCTACCAATCAGGAAGATTATACAAGCAGCCAAGCGTTGGCAGTTCACTGCACAGCTCCCGTCCCGACACGAGCCACGGCCAAAACGACTCTTTCCATACTCCCTGTTCATGTGGAGGTACCCCCATGGGCGGAGAATCACGATGGGACTCACCGCAAAACAACTGGGACAACAACAACAACGGCAACAACAACCGTCACACTATGAACGTCGGACAAAGTCACGCCGGAGCATTCAATAACAACTGGAACAACGACAACAACAACCAGAACTCCTGGAACCAGAGCGGTCCTCCGACAGATTCAAGTCAATCAAAGCAACGGAACACCGTCGGCATGGAGCGTGGCGCATACGACGAGGGCTATCGCGATGCCATGCAATCGCTGCAGCAGCGACTCCAATAAGGAACATCGCAAGCCGGCTGGTCCGATTGCGATGTCTCGAGATGCTGGTCATCTCGGACCTCTCTCTCTGCAACTTACACTAATTGGGACGACTCTTTTTTTTGTCTTTGTCTTTGCGGTACCGGCGCTCTTACAAGCTCATACAGCGGGTCGAATTATAGCGTGTATACTAGCAAAAAGAATCATGACAGTCGTTCGTTAATCACATCTTAATTACCTTGACGGTAGTGTTGAACACATGGTGTTGAGTCGTTCGCTTTGCGTTGACCTTCTACCTAACTCAGGCCTCCGCAATGCTATGTATGCAGTATGCCCCGAGAGAACATACTTATTTACCTTGCGCATTTGGAGAAATATAGCTTCCATTGACCGTTGCTATCGACATTCGTTGAAAGGCGCGTAAATTACCCGGTCAATTAACATCTCTTGATCAATCATCACGCCCATTACAGTATAGCGCATCTGGCCAGGACTACGTCTCCTTTTGCCCTGCTCCATCACCCTTCCATCGATCTGCTCACACATCCATCACTCAAAATTCGTCACAGCGACAGCTTTGGGCCGCGCAATACCTGAAAGGTAACCTGTGTCTTCTCTCGGACTAATTTGCCAACGATGTCGCGCTTCTTTAAGACGTTGTTGCCGTTTCTTTCAAGGCAAGTCAAAGCTGCTCCCCAGCTATCGCCCAAGGCTGCTCTATCGACTGCGAGCACGTCAGCGACCGCGAAGACCGAGACCTCCAAGGATAGACACTACACCGTGCAAGATCATGAGAAGTTTCATGACAGCCGCTACGAAGCCATCAAGCAGCTGGGCGAGGGAACATATTCACGGGTCTGGTTGGCAAGGGACCTGCGGTACGGACTTAGAAGCTGACCATGTGCCTTGATCGTGCCCACTCCTAATCGCTCAAGCAGAAGGGACTCACATGTTGCGCTCAAAATTCTGACCAACGATTGCTATGGCACTGAGCATGACATCTTCGAGATTGAGATACTCGAAAGAATCACACGCGAGCAGAACGAGCAGGGCGAAGCTCATGGCGCTCACGTCATTGGACTCCTGGACAGATTTCAGCTTACAGGTCCGAACGGGAGACACGAATGTCTAGCTCTGCCAGTTCTGGGATGCACTCTTGGCTTCCAAGCGCGGCGCTTCGCGCGACGGCGAATCCCCGTAGAGGTCATGAAGCACATCACGCGGCAGCTACTCGTCGGCCTGGCATTCCTACACGGGAGATGTGGGGTGATTCATACAGGTGAGACGTTCCGACGAGACCAGAATTCGTCCACGACTGATCATAATGGAAATAGATCTGCAGCCATCGAACATCTGCTTCGATCTGAGCCCGCAGCAAATAGAAGGGAAGTGACATTGTACTGATGGGTAGCCCGTTCACTGACGGTATGAGATAGATGTGGCTATGGGACAGAGCCTTGAACAAGTGACTGCCAAAAGCGAAGAGAGTGCACCAGGAACCGTGCGGATCATTGATTTCGGCGTTGGTAGGATGTATTCTACGTTCATCTGATCCAGATCTGCGTGCTGATCCGACAGCATCCTGGATCGATAACCATCTGAGCGACAATATCCAGCCAGAACACCTCCGAGCTCCCGAGGTCATACTTGGCGCTCCATGGGGCCCTCCCATAGATATCTGGAGTCTTGGTTGTCTGGTAAGTCACAGGTCACGCTTCGTCAGCCATCGCCAGAAGAGGCTTCGGGAGACATCACTGACGTGGGTGAGACAGGTCATCGAATTTGTAAAAGGTCATGTCGCGTTCCCCGGGCAAGCCAGGAAAGGGTCCTGGACGTCCAGCGATGATCATCTCGCGCAGTACATGGAAGTTCTCGGACCCATGCCTCCTGCGCTGCTTGAACGTGGCAGCAAAACTCACGAATATTTTAACGAACAAGGTTTGTGCCGGACATGCATGTGTGGTCACCGCTGACCAGCCGATCTGCGCTGTGCTTAGGCAACCTCCTCAGGATCCCAAGTCTGGAGCCGGTGGGTCTTCAGGACTTCGTGGTTGCTCAGCAAGGTCCGTTCCAGCGGCCTGCAGATATGTCCGCAAAGGATGCGCTGGTCTTCTTGGACTTTCTCCGAGGAGCACTAGCGCTCGACCCTCACTATCGAAAGACGGCGAAAGAGTTGTTGGAGCATGAGTGGCTCAAGCACTGACTTGAGCGTAGTAGTATTGACAGCAAGAGCTTTGCTGTGATATGATACGAGGAGAGCGCTGCAGAGGTCCGTTGGCAAGTAGGCAGTCTTGATGGACGTTTCGTTTCGGAGGTGAGTTGTCCGGGCGAATGTCTAGGCGTAGAGGTAAGTTGTCAGGCATCTCCTCTGGACGGGTGACTGGACGCAGTGGTAAGTTGGCAACTCAATCTTTCGATCAAACATGCGATCGTGCAAGTGACTTGTCCGAACAGACACCTGCACGGAGACTTAGGGGCATCTCATCTCAGCGTTCATAGATTGCTACATTACAGGAGTCAATTGATGTCTTTGTCCCGCGACCGAGAAGACTGCTCCGTGAACGCCGTCATTACCACTAGCGTCGCACTAGAGTAGTCGTCTCTTCCCAACGCGGAAGTAGCGAAGACAGCCGACATTCTCCTGACGAGCCTTACACTGTGTCCCTTCGTGGGAACATTCTCGTCATGTGTGCAGGCTTCAAAGCCAAAGGACACGCGGTTGGGATCATTCCTTGGCTGCAGCTCGCGACTCGCCGAATCAATGTCAATCTACAGCTCCTCCTCCCCAGCTTCAATGCCAACCCCACCTTGTGCTGACGATCCTTTCATGGAGCGAGGTAGAGATACGAGACTCGCTATGCTCCAGTACTACACTGTAGACGTGCCTAGACTCTTGTCAAACCATCTGAGTCCATATATCAGAGCGCTTTTCCTTGAATCCGAATTCCTGGTTGCAAAGTTCTACAAAGAGAGATAGACAAGACAGAATGCCGTGGCTTAGTCAATGGAGCCACCCTCTACCGGAGGAGGACCTGATCTCCTGGACGTTCGACCACTGCGACTATGATCGCGACAAGCCTGTTCGTACCTCCTGTTACTCATTCATTCGAGACTCTTCAATCTTTTCCAACAATAGAGGTAGAACCTCACAACCAATGTCTAACGCTCAAACAACAGATCTACATCGACCTCGACACCCCCACCCGCACTCTCTCCTGGAACCAATCCCGCGCTCTCGTCCGCAAACTGGTCGCCGGCTTCCGTGCCGCCGGTCTCCAACCCGGGGACTGCGTCTCCATTGCCTCCTTCAACGACATAATGTACTGCATCGCCTTCCTCGGCATCATCGGTTCGGGCGGAGTCTTCTCAGGCAGCAACCCAGCTTACACACCCTACGAAGTCGCCCACCACGTCAAAACGGCCAAAGTAAAATTCGTCCTCGTGGAACCCGAGCTCTTGCAAACCGTCTTAGAAGGTACTCAAGGCGTCGTGGACCGCAAGAACATCTTCATCTTCAACGCCCGCGGCCAGCCCTGTCCGGAAGGCTTCCGGTCGTGGGAGTGGCTCCTTCAGCAAGGCGAGTCTGACTGGGTGCGTTTTACGGGAGAGGAGAAGTGTCGCAACACAGCGGTTGCTCGTTTGACCACTAGCGGCACCACCGGCCCTCCCAAGATGGCGGTTCAAAGCCACTACAACGCCACGAGTTGGTACACCATGACGTCCGAAATCAGCGTTCCAGACTGGGAGATCCGCAATCTCTTCCCGCTGCCGTTATTCCACGTCGCGACCGTCCCGGCTGTGCATTGTGGTCCTTTGAGACGGGGACACGTAGCGTATATCATGCGGAGATTCGAGCTGGAGCCGTTCCTGGCGGCGGTGGAGAAGTATCAGATCACCCTGCTGGGTTTCGTGCCGCCGCTGGTGATTGCGATTATCAACTCGCCGTTGCGACATAAGTACTCGCTCAAGTCGGTACGTCGAGCGGGTTGTGGCGCGGCGCCGTTGGATAAGGATTCTGGGGAGACGTTGAAGGCGCTGTGCGCGGATGATTGTACGTTTACGCAAGTCCTCGGGTCGACGGAGACGACGGGGGTGTTTACTTGCTTTTATTATCCGGATGAGGATGATACTGGAAGTGTTGGTAACACGATATTGCCGAATTCGGATGTCAAGTGAGTGGCTCTTGGTTGATATCCTGGGTGATATTGACGACTTCCAGACTAATCGACGACGATGGCAACGACATCACCGACTACAATGTCGAAGGAGAGATGTGCGTGCGCGGTCCCTCGATCGTGCCAGAGTACTTCGAGAATCCAAAAGCTAATGCGGAGTCCTGGGACGCGGAAGGGTACTTCAAGACCGGCGATGTCGTGTACTGCGATCGAGAGACCAAGAAGTGGTACATCACAGATCGCAAGAAGGTAAGATCCTCTTTTCATCCTCTTCTCTCTTCTTGTCGTTCTGACCGAAGTCCAGGAGCTCATCAAAGTCCGCGGCTTCCAAGTCGCACCGCCCGAACTCGAAGGCGTCCTGCTCTACCACCCGGACATCGTCGACGTCGCAGTCATTGGCCTCCCAGCGCCTCCCAACTCTGACGCAGAGCGGCCAAGAGCGTACGTTGTCAGGCGGCCTGGATCCGAGATTTCGGAGGAGCAAGTCAAGGCTCTTATCACCGACAAGCTCGCGTCATATAAGAAGCTAACGGGAGGTGTGGTATTTGTGGATGAGATCCCGAAAAGTGCAAGTGGGAAGATTTTGAAGCGGTTGCTGAGGGATGAGGCGGCGAAGGAGGCGGTCGCTGCAGTTGGCATCATGAGGACTTCGAAGCTGTGAGGCACTTTCAGCTGGTGCTGATCAAAATTGCAATCACTTGCAAAGTATGTCCATTTCCTTTCCGCCGTGATGCGCAGCGATAGCTCTCGCACAAAGTAGCCGTCGCGTTGAGGTGATTCCGTCTAGCACGAAGCTGAAGTCGATGGTAGTCGTGCAACATCGCTGTCAATTGTGCGTCTATTCATATCCATGTATCCATTCCCAACGCTGTCACAGTACAATATCCACGGGCTGTCCATGCGACTTGGTATCCCCGACCTTGCGCCCTCCTTCCTTTCTCTTTACTCGGCACCACAGACCAACTTCACGGTCCGTGATGAATTGCCAAATCACCCAAGTCCAGCTGTGATGGCAGGGAAGATCGGCGTAAAACTCATTGGCAATCTCGTTGAGCTTCCACAGCCGAGACCAAGGAATCGCAGGGAAATCGTGGTGCTCGTTGTGTAGGCCGACGTTGTAAGTCAGCGAGTTCAAGCATCCGTAGTAGGAGTACGTCTCTGGCGGCGGCGCCATCTTTGCAGAAGGTGCTGCTGCTGCTTCTTTCGTCCTCTGCATCTGAGCGAAGACGTAGTGCTCGGCGATAAAGTGCCCAGCACACGGATGTAAAGAGCCAGCCAGGAAGGAGCTCATGATGAAATATCCCAGCGCGTGCCAGCCGAAGTACTTGACAATGACAAAGTCGAACAGCAGCTGAGCAGCCACGTTGAACGCGTGAATTCCAGTCATGGGCATCTGGTAGACCATCATGGGCCGGAGAGCATAGAACAGGATCTGGAAGGTCGCGAAGAAGGCCTTGCCCGCGACGGAGTCGAGGAACCAGGCCTCGAATGCGGTAGGCAGATCGGTGTCCAACCCGTCCACGCCCAACGACTTGTGGTGAGTCAAGTGGTACGGTCTGAACGATGCATAGTATGGGATACCGATCGGCAGGTTCGCGACCACGGCGAGCAGTCTGTTGTACGTTGGCGATTTGAACGCCAAGTTGTGTGATATCTCATGGATCGCCAGGAACAGGTTCTGGTTGGAGGTCGCGCCGATGGCATATGCAGTGAGCATGAAGCGCCATGATAGGACGGGTGTGTTGCGCAGAAGGTAGGCACAGGTGATCTGAAGACCGACGACTGCCAAGACGAGTGGGATGGTCAAGGGCTCAGGTCCGCACAGTTTCAGAACCTGCCGAAGTACATGTTCAGCACGGGATTATATCAGGGCCATAATGAGGCAGCCACGTACCTCAGGGTGCGCCTTGATTATCGCCTGTCGACGTGTCCGGTGTGGTTCTTCAGTATAGGTCCAGAAGAAGTCCTCCTTTCCTCCCGCCTTGATGTCCTGCTCTTTCGTCGACGGTGTCGGGGACGCCTCCTTCGTGACCGTGGCGGTAGTGACTGAGGCCGGCATGGTGGGAGGACGTGGAAAGTTATGTTTGGTGTGCGGGCAAAGAGTCGTGGTCTGCAACAGATTCATGGAGGACCCATGCAGGAGCTGGACCCTGGCTCCAACGTGGCGGCTCAGCGGCGGCAGGGTTTAGAGTTTGGCTAACGACTCTCCGACCACACCCAGACTTTCACTTCACTTCCAAGGTTCACTTCACTTCCACAACCATGGATGCCACGAAGATCAGGCGACGTATGATATCGATATCGAGGAATTGCGAAAGCCCTCAAGTGAGGGAGAGGCAAGTCACCTGGATGCTCGTTCCTCTTTCCTGTAACGTCGATTCACTCTCTCATATGGACCCGTGCCATACAAGGCTGGGACGTCGGCGCCAAAGAGTGCGCAGAAAACAGAAGAGATGGGTTTTCATGGCAAAGGAGAACGGATGTCACAAGATAGGGGAACGAAGGTCGCAGAATAATGTTGATAGTGGGCACTGGGCCGTCGTGCTGCTGTCGCCCGAGGAACGATTGCTTGGAACGCAGAGCCAGGTCGATTTCACGAACCATTTGGACATGTCGGCCGGGCCCATTATCAGAGTGAATGCAGACGTCTCTTCACTACTTCCGGTCAAGGTAAGACGAAACGTCACTCCAGCCACTCTTTTTCATACCGACTTTTGAACAACAATCGCAACGAAAAATCTCCACTTCTCCAAAACCAGCAACTTCCGCCGTCTCATTCGTCCAAGCCTCTAAGCACAGTTTAACTTCGCGACTCCACCACCACTCCCACATGAAAACTTGACGACCGAAATCTCAATTCCACAACTCGACTCTCCACCTCCCTCCACCACTCCCACACGCAAACTTCACGACCGGAATCTCCATTCCACAACTCGACTCTCCACCTCCCTCCAACCCACCACAGCAACACCATGCCGTCCACGAAAATGATGCAAGCCTTCGTCCTCATCGAAACCTACCTCGACGCCGAAGCCGCGCACTTCGCCTACCTCGGATCCGAAGAGGCCCAAAATCCGCGCGTCGCAGTGCCACCGACCCGGAAAGCATACCTCCACGCCAAAGTTGCCGTCGCCAACAATCCTGCTGCGAGGGCGGAGCTGGAAGGTATTGAAGGTGCCGGAGCCACGAATGGCGCCTTGCAGACCGTCGCAGAGGATCGAGTAGGAGGCAAGAGGAAGCGCAAAGATAGCACCGGTCCGGATCCCAAGAAGCTGAGACGGGTGCGCTTTGAGGACAGCCAGGTTCATCGGCCGGAAAGCGAGTACCGAGAAGCGCCCTGTTTCGATCGTTCGCAGGAGAACTTTTATGTGCCGGGACGGTGGGCTTGTCCGGATGAAGAGGGATGGGAAGGTACTTCTACTCCGAACGGAGACATCGAGGAGAACCACGAGGCCGGCGAGACGAAGACTAGTGGAGACGTGAAAGTCGAGAAGGACGAGGACTGGGATTTATGGGAGGAAGCTTCGGATCAGCAGGATGAGGAAGAACTGCTCGAAACGAGTGAGGAGGACGAGGAATTGGCGACGAGCGAAGTTGGAGCGGAAGTCGACGGTATTGAACTTCTGGAGGACTTCGACATTGAGAATTTGAGCGAGGAGGAGTTGAATGCGTTGTCGGCGGCGGTAGATAAGAGCCTCGTAGCTGCGCGTCGCGGGGTGGATTTCCAGGAAGCGAGGGGTGCGCAGATGGATTGAGGATAATGCGTAGTGAAGAGATTGGCAGCACAGAAGGAGGTGCGATCGTGACAGGTATGAGAAAGAATTCGAGGGGAAGGCGGGTCACGATAATAAATCACTGGAAAGGCAAGACATGAAGCACGGGTTGCTCACGCCCGATTGTTCTGTGGCGAGCACCACGAATAAGAAAATCGCATCAAGTTCGTCCCAAAGCATATCATCATATTCGTCTCAGTCTGTGTATCCTCTTGACACCCGGTGCGCCTCTCCCGTCCACGTCCTCTAGTAACGACAGTAGGAGTAGCCAAAAAGATCGATATCATACACTCCTCTTGCCCCACCGCGCCTGAGCACAACGCCTCTCAAATGCCAAAAAGCCATCCAAATCCCTCATTCATCACTCACTGCCCCGCAATCCCCTCGTACCACCTCCCATGCGCGCTCCAATCCACCTCCCTAACCCTCTCCAAAACCTCCACGATCCCGGCGACCTTCTCCGTGAACTCCGCCATTCCACTGGCCGCCAAGCGTTCACTCGCCGAGCTCGCCGCACGGACTTTCTCCGCTGAAGTCTGCGCATCCAGTCGGGATGACACGTGTGTCTTCAAGCGCTGGAACAGAACTTTCAACACCGGATCGGTAAACCGCACGCTGCTCGCGGTGGCGGGCGAAGACGACGAGTTCGCCTCAGCGGCTTGAGCGAAGAAGCGCGTGATCGTGTTGAGGACCGCCGATTTGGTGGAGGAAGGCATGTTGTGCGCTGTCTCGAGGATCGAGAAGGCTTTCTGCGCAGTGGTGGGTTCTTCAGTCGTATTGAAGGGTTCGGAGGCGAGAAGTTGCCATAGACGGGTTGCTTCGCTCTTCCACTGGCTGCGGACATCACGTTTGAGGAGATTCTTCGTCGTGAGCAGGATAGCGCCAATGACAGCGATGCGGATAGCGTTGGTACGGACTTTGCGCAGACGCACGATGTCGAGGGCCAGGGTCTCAGGGTAGGAGGTGGGATCGAGCTCGCTTTGGCTGATGGCCGTTTCGATGAGGGCGTGCGTGTAGATTTTGGTAGGCGAGGGTCGATCGGATGGGTGACGGACGCCTTCAGGATCGCGGCGATCGGCTTCGGAGGTGAGAGCCGTCTGAGCTTGTTGCCACCAGCGTTGGGTCTGGTTGAGTGAGATGACACCTGCTTCGAGATCTCGGGCGAACATGCGCTGTTCGTAGCCGGCAAATTCTTGGATCAGGGTCGGTGCTGCGTTCATGATCATGAAGTTGCTGTAGTCCAAACTGAGCACGTCGACCATGCGAAGAAGCTTGAACAGCTTCTCGATCATGGCGCCCAGCTCGTCTCCGTTCTCGTCGTTGCGAAGCTCTTCGGTCCATGTCTTGACTTCTTGATCCCGGAATGGCGCACAGAGTTTCGGTAGAACATTCGCCATGAAGTTGAAGAATCCGCTGTAGGAAAAGACACCCTGCTGACACTGCCGATGAATGTTGTCCAGATCCAAAGCTTCCGAGATCATCTTGTACATGCTACTGCCGGGCTTGAGCATGCGCAATAGCTTGTCGCGTACATTCTCGGCTGTGGAGACTGTCCAGAGCGCTCCATTGCCAGCTTCGAAACCCGCCTTCATACTCTCACATATACTGCGGTACAGGTGATCACGAACCTCGCTATTGCGATCCTCCAGCTTGTAGTCCTTGTTAATCGCAAGCTCATGGGTCAAGATGCGATTACTCGGCATGGCAGTGAAAAGTTTCGTGATTTCGCCAGAGCCAATGGGTGTCATTGGGAGGCCAGCCTCCTCAACAGCCGCCTCAACAGATGGACCGGCTTCCGGCGCGATTGCTTCGACACCTCGTGGACGAATTTCCGCCGCGGGGCGCCTCTTAGGGCGTCTACGCCGGCTTTCACGAATCGCCTTCTTTATGAGGAAGTCTGCGCGATCTGGACCAGCCAGTTTCCTGATTCTGCTCAAAAGCATGACTTGGTTGTCGCGAATGCCCTGCTTGTACTCGCCAGCCACTTCGCCGCGATCATCGTCCTTCACAGTCTGCCAGATCGCATCCAGCTCGACGAACGATGCTACCATGCCTTCGATCAGCACACTCGAGTCCTGAAGTCGCCACGCTGCAAAAGCTGATGTGTACGCCGTGTAGGATTGCGATAGAGTCTCGAGCTGCATCGGGTTGGGCGTGAAATTGTTCCAGTCATCCAAACGGGAGATGGAGGACTCGAAAAGACTGACGAGCTCCGATGCCTTGCTGATGAGATCTTGCTCTTGTGCACCATTCTTGTTCATGAGTACTGCTACCGGGTGGCCGACGATCAAGTATGCGCTGAGAAACGTCCTCGTGTTAAGCGCGGCATTGCTGTCGTGAGTATCTTGCAGACCAATATGTGTGAGAACAGCCGTGGTGTTCGAGATGACCCCAGAATCGGCCACAAGTGCAGTCAGGTCTTCGAAGCTCGTGGTCAACGCCCGCTGTGCGGTCATGTCCAATCTCCTAAACGCAAGTACGGGCACCTTACGCTGGTACAGTCTCCAAGCTTTCTGCACGCGCCTAGCAGCAGCGTGTTGAGCGACCGTAGGGTCCTCCGGTGTCTCATCCAGTACGATCTCCTCTTCCACATCTAGCACCTCTTCCAAAATAGCCAGTTTCTTCTCTGCGCTGTCCGCTCTGCGTGCCCTCCTTGCCTGCAAGTTGCGCTGATATTCCGCCCGTCTCTTTTCGGCCTCCGCATGACGCTCCTCCATCTCCAAGCGAACTCGCGCCTCCTCTGCCTGCTTGCGCTCCTTCACTTCCTCCGCAATGCGCTTGGCGCGCGCGACCTCCTCCGCACATGTCGCCGCGACCTTGGCCAGATACTTCTCTTTGGCAACCTGAGCAGCCAGCGCGCGCTCCTCAGTATTCGAATTGCTGCCTCGGGGAGTTGCTTTTACGAGCGCCGCACGCAGTCGCACCTGCTCCGCATGCGCCGCTCGATCCGCCAGACGAGCCTTGCGGGACTCGATGATCGAAGCTCGACGAAGGTGCTGAGCGACATATGTGCTTTGACATCCCGCAGAACTGCGACGTTGCGAACGACTGGAAGTGTGAGAGTGAGCGGACGACAACGAGTTGCGGCGCGACGAGGCGGCGGATGATTTGCGACGATTGAGTTGATTGCGGTAGAAGCGAGCGGCAATGTGTGCGGGTGGGCCGTATATTTGGTCGTCTTCGTCGGTCTGCGCGTGTGACTCGTGGTGCTGCATCGCCCAGGCTGGCTCGCTGCGTTGTTGATTCTGAGAGCTGTCGCCTGATTGCGACATGTTGTCCGTTTCGCTCATGCGATTTCGAATTTGTGATATGATATTACTGGCGCGGTCGAGGCGATCGGTGGAAGGGCAGTCGTAGGCGTGGAATAGCGAGATGTCGGTTGATAGGTAACGGAGGAGGCTGGACGGATGACGAATGAAGCTGGCCTCGTGATGTGGGATCGCTGGCAGTGTGGTGGGTTGATCTTGCATGTGAGCGGAATCGCCTCGAATGTGATTACCAACAATACTGTATGTTCATATGACAGGGAGTGTATACCAGATACGCGTTGCTTCTCACGATTGATATAACATGAACACTCCTCGGTATCCTTTGATCTCGTCTTCTCAAGTTCTGCTTTCGGACAATAATGAAACCTCAGGCTCTTGCCTAACGTGTGCAAGGAGGAAGTTGGCTCACGAGGAAGTTGGTAGCGTCAAGCGCTAAACCCTAAATGGAAGTGCTTTACATCGGTTAACCGTTGCGGGAGGCTCCCGCATTGCTTATCCGCTGTTATTTACTCAACTTCGTCTCACCTTTAAAAGCTCTACGAAACGCGTCTTATAACTAAATATACGTATTATAACTACTATTTACGACAATAAGACCCTATGTAAGTGCTAAATAGAAGAGCAAACCTACTGCTAAGAAGGAGGCCGCAATTACGCGGGCCTTAAGGAGCTAGGCTAGCGGAAGCTAGCTAAAGAAGCTAGCCTACTATTAAGGAAGGCTAAGGTATAGCCTAGCTCTAGACCTTAGATAAGGTCGTTAATAATACGTGGATAATACGACGCCGAGCGTAGCGGCGAATGCCGCTTACGTAACGCATAGTCGTATATTATAAGGCACGTATATATAACTTAATAATAGCAAGAATTAGTTTTATTACTAGTAGGATTACTAGCTAGCGTTCTATATACTGCGATATCTTTATACTTCTTATAATTCTAATTCTTCTCTAAGAGCCTACGGTCTATAGAACCTAATAGCGGACGAGACACCTACTAGCAAGCTACCTACTCCTCCTTAGCGAGCTATAAGCAAACGATAAGGGTCGGTAGTACTATCTAATTAATTAGCTATATCGGTTCCTAATATAGAGATAGAGATTAATAAGCTAGATTAGGAAGCGGTAAGGCTTTTAGCGGCGCTTCGCTTACGTAACGCTCGCGTCCGCGTATAGGAGTTACGTCGTATAGCCGCTATAGAACCGCCGGAC
>JALRMM010000260.1:22566-52759 GCA_026122155.1 Zymoseptoria crescenta | reverse complement strand
ACGTATCGCTATCGTAGATAGATCTTCCTTTCGGTAGCTTTAGAATTTTATATATTCGGATCTAGACCTTCGTATATAACTTCGGTTCGGACCCTTATAGAAGGGCGCTAAAGGTACGCTTAGTAGTAGTAGTGTTAGCACGAGTACTAGCTAACCGTATAGCGTATTTAGCGAGTAATAGCGCTACGAATAAACGATTAGTCTAAAAGCTAAGTATATCGAGCGACTAGTAGTAGTTACTAGCGCTAAAAACGCCGTTACGGCGGAAGAATAAATAGAGCTACTTCTTAATAGCTATCTTATCGTCGTCGTTATCGACGGAGGCTCTTACTACTCTAACTACGCGAGTAAGTTTACTATCCTCCTTATTCTTCTTCTTCGTCTTTATACGCTTTAGATTAAGCTAGTAAGTAGCCTAATAGTCGTCCGTAAGCTAACGATTAGTCTACTCTTTAATGCCGGTAATAGTAGCCTTACTCTTACGCGACTACTAGATATAGTTATCGCCGTAGATAATATCGTAAATAGGTGCGTTTATTATCGTTTTCTACTAGCTTATTAGCTTCGCCTATATCTTCTACTATTGTAGTACGACCTTCTCTATCGTCGTAGAGTTAAGTTGCGTATATATAACTAAGGCGTAGATCGGCTCGAGGATGTTAATAACCTCGTTTATATTGTTCTAGTAGGCGCGGCTATTAATAGTGTCCTTAATCTCGTCCTTTAGCGTGTACTCTAGATCCCCTACTAGAGCTATTAATACTACTATAGAGCGCTTTAAGGACTTAAAGAGGTTAATAATTAATACCTAGCGAGTGTTACTACCGAGAAGGATAGTAA
The DNA here is from genome assembly GCA_026122155.1 of Zymoseptoria crescenta. Classification (NCBI taxonomy): domain Eukaryota; kingdom Fungi; phylum Ascomycota; class Dothideomycetes; order Mycosphaerellales; family Mycosphaerellaceae; genus Zymoseptoria; species Zymoseptoria crescenta. The sequence goes on along the minus strand of JALRMM010000260.1, from coordinate 51,919 downwards.
AGGTCTTACTATAGAGCGCGATCTAATGCTTTCGAAGTAGCACTCTTATTGCCTTCTTATATAAGAAGCTAGTCGCGTATATCTATAAGGACTCGTAGACTGTCTTAAAGAACGGAAGCTTAAAGATATTACGGATATAAAGGTTAATGCTATAAGCATCGCATAGCACGTAGATAACATAAGCTATCTTAGCATTACGTTTAATAAGGTCGAAGATAGCTAACTACGTCGAGTACGTATTAAATGCGATAGAGCTAAGTTTCCTTAGACTATCGCCGTATAGCTCTTTAAGGAAGCCCTTTAGCTATGCAAACTCTAACTCTACGTCCTTACTAGTATCCTTTATAGCGTACGTGCTAACGGTATAGCAACCTATCGAGTCTACGTATAACATAGTCGTTACGCCGTCCTTATTACTATCCGTACTACTATTAATCTATAAGTCTACGCTATTACTTACTACTATACTCTTCCTTACTTTGTCTAAGATGCTATTATAGGCCTTATTAAGTAGAACGGTATAGAGCTTCTTCTCGTACGGAGAGTTATAGTTCGGTCGGAGGGTATAGAGGTAGTTAAGAACTACTAGGTGCTCGAAGAACGTAAATAGAAGGTTAGCCTCGTAGACTATACGCGCTACTAACTAGTCTATTATTATTCCTAATAATAAATCGATAGTAGCGAAGGATATCCTAGACTAGCTAGTAGTAGAGGCCTATATTAATACCGTCTTATTTAATCGGATAGTATACTCGTTACAATGTTTCTCCTACCTTTCCTTATAGTAACTCTCTCGATAATTGTAGTACTTATATATCGTAAGCTTCCTTTAGCCTAGCCTCTTAATAAGGTCGAAGTTTAGTTCGATAAGTAATGCCGTCGATCGTCCTATTATTATTAGTAGTTATTAGTAATGTTAGCTAAAGGAGAGTCTTAGTAAGTAGACTTCGGCTTCTAAATTGCGCTAAGCTTAAATCCTTAAATATTAATAACACCTTTAGAAGTATATAACACATAAAGTACTAGTTAGATCCTATTTATTTTTAATTTATATAAAAGGTGTTGCTCGGCGCTTTCTATAAAACTAATATTAATAGTAAAGCGTAGAGATTCGAATATGCTATAGTAATATAAAGTTTTGGGATTTCTTCTATATATAAGAAAGCTTAGTTTTAAAACTTTAGCTTTACTATCGAAGCTTCTCTAAACTTAAAAACTGCGATAACTCTTACACTACTAGAGGGATTAAGTTTATTTCTTTCTTAGCAATTTACACGCATTTATACCTATAATCTAATTAAAAAAGTATATAGAAATCTCTACTAGTATAAGTTCGTTTACAGCTTCTTTAACTTAGTAAGCTATAGGGTTAGGGTTAAAACCGGGTTTTAGGACTTTTTCACCCTAGTTTTAAGCATACGTATACGTAATAGGAAGTTTAATTTCCTCGAACGTAGATAAAAAGACGAAGGATAGATTTAGTAGTAGATATCTTTTATTACGCTCTAGGTTGTATATAAACTACCTACCTAATCCGGCGTCGTATAGGGCAAATTTAACGCTAAAGCGATAGTATCCGCGCTAGTCCTAATTAATTACCCTTCGGCTTTATCTTTCTACTATAAACTTCGAAAACTTTAATTATTAACAACAACATTGATTTCTACGCTACGGTTACGAAACCAACACTATCGAAACGTACGTATCGAGCTCGTTACGTATATACCAAAATTTTCGCGCCTACGGCGCGCTAAGCCTCCGGCGGTGCCTACGGCAGGCCTGGATAACTTATAAAATCGACCGGATTAATCACTCACTCACACTACTAAGAAGGCGCCAAGTCCATATAAGCATCATATGAGTGATTAATCCGCTCTGCTCACAAAAAGTCGATCCCTGGACATGAGGCTTTCGAGGCAGTTGTCCGACCATGGCGGCACGCGGTCGATTGAGTTCCGGATCGGTGCGGAGAGCTCAACATTCAGGTACGCCAGCCAACGGTTCGGCAATCGACAGCCGAGGATTTCCAAGACGGCCTTCACCCTTTCTCCGCATGTTGTTCTTGCGAGGTTGTGGTCAGGCAACTCCACTTGTCGGCCAGGGTATGCATTCGTTCGAAGTCACGGGATTCCGGCGGCGTGGCTGTTCGACCTCGCCGTATTTCGAGAGAGGCATCTACCAAGATCGGGTCAGACGAGAGGTTACAAGCGATGAAAGGCAACACGATGTCATCGCCATCTCGGAAGCGATCCTGATGCCTTCCGCCTCCTGGTTGTTGTCGGCCTTACGGCGGTACTGTTGAGGCTGAGTATAACGTCCTTACGCAAGCAGGACCAGACTTGAAGAATACTGTTTATCCCGCGTCGCGTACGCCAGTCGCCAGTGTGTCGCCCTACAACGGTCTCACGCGTTTTTGCGGAGCTCGGAGTGTCAACATCCAACGGTCTGACGTGATGGGCGGACTTCCAACCGTTCAGACGATCCAGCGAAAAGCTCATGGATCGTGGATCGCTGGCTTGCCACTCAGACGGTCTGAAGTCGGTGGTCGGCTGAGCGGGACTGTCAGGTTGGTTTTTTTGGAGAACGTTCTAGGATGACACATGAATCCAGGCCATCATGGAAATCTGCAACGATGGCACCGCGCAGCCTGTTCGCACTCTCTAATAATGTGGTCGTCCATGACGCTCACATGTCCCATGCGTTCGATTTCTCCGACAGGGAGCCACTCGCCCGCCAAAAATGACAAAGATCAATGTACAATCCTGGCCGAGACGACCTGGATGTTAAGTTGTTGACAGGAGGTCGCGAGCAACGACCAGACACACACACATAACAGGTTCATGCATCGTGAAGAGCGCTCCGATCGACACTGGCGAGGTGATGTACAGGCAAGAAACAAGCATGTCTGCTTTGGTTTACAGCCTTTCCTGCGTTTCATTATTCTTGTTCTTCCAGGTCCAACCTAGAGAATCGGTTTCAAGATCTTCGGTCTGCAATTGATGCTCCATCTATTGCATCGCTACATCGACCAACCTTGCTCGTTGTCTTCAAGTAGTCACTTGTAACGACCCGAGGGGAGATGTGGCCTGTTCCCGGACTCAGTATAGCAATGGATTAGGGCAACAGCGAACAATCAAGGCCATTACATGGCGTTTCACAAACGACGCCTGGGTCCTGACGATCACCGCGACAGGCCGAAGTCTCGCTGAGTCCGTCAATTGCACAACAACGACCAGCATCGTGCCTACGCAGTGCACCAGCTTCCGGCTCTCAAGCACATCAAGATTTGCATTTGCATTCTTGCGCATCAAGGTCGCCTATGCCGCAACAACATGCGCGCAATGCTGCCCGAGATTCACTGAGTCGGCATATTGCACACCTGTCAAATTTTGAGCCTCACAGCCTCGCCCCATCACCACCAGCTTATGCACCAAACATCGCCAGTCTCGCCTCTCTCGATGATTCACGGACGCACGGTCATGCATAGCGAGCTTCAGACTATGGCTGGGTGGGTTTCCAACCACAGCCCAAAACGCCGCAGGAGTCCCGAAAATGTAATCTGAGTCGTAATAGACACCTTTTCCCATCACGGCGCAGGAGATGCGACCTGGCGGGTGGCGACCACCAGGCCATCATCTCGTCTGTGTGCTTACAGCTCAATGCCGACTCATGGCAGTCTTCAGCTAGTCTGCGCTATCCTCGTGGCAAATTGCGACGTCGATGGCTTGGAAAAGGGTCTGTTTGCGCATGGATGCCCGACAGTTTGCGCAATACCGTACACGATTCAAGTCGACTGATCTGTGCGCAGATTTGTATGTATGCAAGCGAGAGGCGGAGCATGTGTTTGGGATCGTTTAGTGTGATTCCTTATACTAGGGGAACAGGGCCAGATCGACGGAGGTGGTGCAAGAGTCATGGGCTGCAGGAACGGGTGTTTCGAGATTTGGGAGCGCGGCTTCGCAATTGCTTCATTGGATTTTCAATGGGTGGTTCCGCGCCGGGGCTCGGCTTGTTGACAGGTCGGTGCCGTGGTTGGTTGCGTGATGCGTTGCGCACTGTGTGCTGTGTAGACCTCACTTGACGAGTTTCGAAGCTGGAAATCCCTGAATGTTGACGAGTGTTCGTTGTGGTTCGAGACGATGGCAAGCTCTTCGTCTCACGGCTCAGAGGACCGTGAAGAGCACACTCCAGATGCCTTCAGAAGTTCGGAGGTCTTGATCGTCAAACAAAAACTGAGGTCTAGATATCTGATAAATTCGTGGGTCGGACTGCGGCGAAGCACATCGACGATCTTGCTTCTCACGATCTTGTACTTGGTCACAACTTCTCTTCAGCAATCGTGTTGTCAGCTGTCTACGTTCGTAATCAGCCCAGACAACATGCTGCCCTGCGTTGAACCGGACGCAGAAAAAAACCCATGACCAGATTCGCCACAAATGCCAAACTTCAGCCAGCTTGGCGTTCCCAGCTGTGGCAGACTATGCTGAGGCCCATAGTCTGAAAGAAGATACTTGGGGAGGCAGCGGACCATCGCTTTGCAGCCCGGCGCTGTCATTCCCGGTGCGACATATCTCGCTCTAGTCGTACTCTGCAACCAGCAACAAGACTGTTCGCCGAGCCATGGCATGCGGCAATTTCTGCGTTCGATTATCGTTGTGCCCTTCCCGAGAGCCAAGTTACGTGCATGGATCGTGGTCATTACTTCCCGTTCGCTGCCCTCCCAGGCGGACGCATGCGGGAAAAGACCAAGTCGAATGCCACGGCATTCTCCCGTGGCACGACCACTCGTATGAATTTACTTCGACGACCGCTCGAGGTTTGGACTGTAATGCTACCTCCCTGGCGGCGCCGCTCAGCCAGAAACCGCTTTGCTTCTGTGAGCTGCCTCGACTTCGGTTCTCGGGACCAGGTTACATGTCTGCTCATAGTCTTCCGACACCTGCTGGATGAACCCAAAGACAAGTGCAGAATCACGCGCACGGTCAGCTACTGCCTCTTTCGAACACCTTGACAGTTCCATCTCGATTCAGTAAGTAGAGCAGTTCGCATTCTTTCGCGGAGAAATCCTCGATATCGGGATCGCCGCCCCTAGTCGCTCGAAGCACTCCGCTGACATCGCTGGCCGCACCAGTGTCGAGTCCACGGACACTCAGTACCCACTGAGCTGAGTGGGCTTGGGTGGTGACAAACGCTGCAGACTCGACTTCGATTGGTGTAGCTGGATGAGGGCCAGAATCTGGATTTGCAGCCGAGAGCAATGGCAGGTCCGCGGAGAGTGACAGAATCGTGCTATCCAGAGCATCGTGACTGCGAAGCGTGAGCATCACATGGCTGAGCGCTGCAGCCTTGATAGATGTGGAGGCGAGAAGGATGTCTGGCGCGTCTAGTACGAGTGTGATTTTCTTCGGACGATCGTCTTGAGCTGGTTTCGACAGTTGATCAAGCGTCGACGTAATCTGCTTCTCGGAATCCGCCATCGTCATCGTTGGTCTGCTGAAGCAGTCTACGAAAGCGAATCGACCAGATTGAGCGAAACGTGAGATATCAAGGCCCTGCATTCGGTCAATGTTGGTACGTCTGTCGTGTGGGACTGCGCGGAATTACGGTGGCTCTTCGAATCTCACTCTTCCAGAAGAAAGCGTCTCTCATCCAGCTGACCAGCACCACCGCTGAATCTGGGTCCATATCGTCTCCATCGGATCGGAATGCATTGGCAATGTATCGGATTGTGAGCCAGCTGACAGTGCTTCCAAGAGTCCCACTCAGGAGAGTTAAGGAGCCGTCTGAAGTTGAGAGAAGGTATGGCTCCAGGGCGGAGGGTAGAGGACGAGATGTTGCCATCTGCCAATATTTCGAAGGCCTTTCTCGCAGGTACTGGTTGCTAGCTTCTCTTGATACTGACAATTTCACCAGATGATATATGCTCGTTGTTGTCGTGGAAAGTCATGGTTTGAGAACATCGAGGTCAGGTTGCGAAAAGTGGGGCGAAAATTCTCAAATCGACCTCACTCGCATCGGAACACGATTACAAGTAACACTCTCATCATTCATCATTGCATGTGACTCTATTCATTCTAGTAAGTACGAGCAGCAAATATCTCGAAACTATCTCGGAAGACACAATCGAATCGAGATCGAGCTGTCCAAGCTACAGCGATTCATCGTTGAAAGTCATCGTGTCGATGCTTTCGGATCCTCCAATATCGACGGCGTCTCCGCATGCACCGGCGGTAGATGCCTGTCTCCAACACGATGCCACGAGTTCCACCGCTCAGTTGCCCACCCTCTGACTTTGGTGAAGTTCCGGCACGTATGTAATTGATCGGAGTCGACGAAGTTCTTGCCGTCCCCAAGACCTGGCCACCACCGCGTGGGGTTGAGTGTGAGGTCACTGGAGCACTCCATGGATTGGCGTATGATGTCGAGGCAATGCTCTGCGTAGTACCTATGTCAGCGACGTCGGAGACCGGTTGGTAATATAGAGACTGACCGATATGGTAGCGCTGAAATGTACTACTCCCGGTCATGTTGTAGTGGTCGGGATTCAGAGCTTTTCGGATGTGGTTAACGCAGTCTGGACGTAGAACAACGTAGAGATTAGCGGGATAGTCAAGAGCCTTGAGGCCGTGCACGGAGTACGGGATTGTCGGTCTTCCTGCTTTTCACTTACGAAGCTTGTGCAGTACGTCAATGCCGGCAACATAGCCGCCGTCGTGCCCTCCCTGGCCAGGCCACCTGTAGTACTGCTCGTAGCCCGGTCCCCAGGCTTCAAGCGCTTCTTTGTCCGAGATGAGGAAGTAGCGATCTGTGAATGGTCAGCTCTGCTGCAGTAGGACACCGAGCACAACGCCACTCACGCTTGATTATTTTGTCCCATGCACGATCAATTTTACGAGATGGTGTCCCAAAGTATCTCGTTTGCTCGTCAGTGTAATGGAAAAAGGGTTCTCCTTCGTCGTCGAAGTATGCACCGCCAGAGAATCTGATTGTCTCCAACTCGACGGCTTCTTTCGCAGGAGGGTATTCGGTAGGATATACTTGGGCTTGCTGCTGTGATCCCCTCCTCGAAGTGAAGGTGAGACTCGCCGCAGCGCCCAAGAAAAACGCCGCAAAGAAAAGGACGAGGACAAGGAAGACATTCATGCTGATTTTGCGCTTGAGTCCTTTGCCCTCGTTTTCTAGCCATCTCTCCTCCGCTAATGGATCTGCTTCTGTCTTCTCACCATGCTCATCCTGGATCTTTACGCTCAAATCCTCGTCGAAGTCAGTCCCCCATTCCTCTCCACCTCTGGTCACGGTCCTCAGTGGTGTATATCTGCCCTTTGGGTGGTCCATGTCTTGTATGTGCTCGATGAGCTCAGTTCTGAAGCTGTCCTTCGCTCAGAAAAGTGAAAAGATGGCGAGGCTGTCTGGGTCCCGGCAAGACCAATGGAATCACCATTCGATGCACATGGTTCACATGTCGACAACGTTATGTCCATCTTTTCACCTGCTTCCTAAGCAAGATGCTGCATGCCGAGCGCTTGCGCCGCACTTGGCACCAAGATTGACGACAATCTGCACAGTTAGTCCAGCAGGCGCAGCATCGCAGCTGGGACAATGTCAGGCACAAGTAGCCAGTCGGAGCCATACCGCGTCCGCTTGGTCTCAGTCGCGACGATAATTGCTTTATCGCGAAGTTGAGAAGACTTTGGCATCCCTTTGCAAACTCCTCGGGTGGAGACAGGTACAAAGCTAAGCAGGGGCAAGCACCCATGCTCCGGTCGACTATATGTGAAAAATCCCATGTTTCTAAAGATGCGTCCAATCCAACCCATGCTTAGGACCGTCCCGCCCGCTGATGAGAAGTCACCTGCAAAGGGATGTGAAGTCGAGGTGTTGAAAGGTCGCAGGCGGGTAAACTTCGGCGGCTTGTGACGCCCTTGAGCTTCGAATGTCGAAAGTCGACACCACTTTCTCGCATTTGGTCGCAACGATGAGCGCGCCCAAGATCTCCCTTTCCCTGGGAGCCGGGCGCAAAGCTCCAGCGCCTACGAACGGAGTCAAGCGCCCTCGTGCGGCGCTGCACGACGACGACGATGATCACGAAGACCTTGGCCAAACGGAGACGGTGTCGCATTTCGACAAGACCGCCGGTGGCGCAGTCGATGCTCGTCGCAAGAAGGAAGATACAGGACCTTTGATCATCCCAAAGCAAACGAATCGAGACTGGAAGGAAGCGGCCAACCGGCGCAAACGACAGAAGAGTGGGCTACCTGAAGGTGCGGGTCGTGGGCAGGAGGGACTGGATCAGAGGATGGCGGAAGTCGAGGCGGCGGTGGAGGCTGCGAAGCCCGGGTTCGGGCTGAACACATACAACTCGAAGTCGGCGGAGACGGACCGAGAGGCTGTGCTAGGGGATGCGGATGCGGCATCAAGAGCTATGGACGCTGTGGAGAAGTCGCAACAGCTGCCGCCAGAACCTGACGCGGAGGAAGTGTCACTACGAAAGAGGTCTGAGGATGAGCTGGCAAGAGATGCTCTGCTTGGGAATACGATGGACACAAGTCTGGTGCTACCTGCGCTGGATGAACCTTTGAACGAAGGTGATGCCTTCAAGAACGACTACAATTCCGCGCCACCAATGGCTTCTTTAGACGACTACGCGCGGGTTCCAGTCGAGCAATTTGGCGCGGCTCTACTTCGTGGCATGGGATGGAAAGACGGCGAAGGTGTAGGCAGCCAGCGAGGTGTCAAGCTCGCGAAGAATGCGAACAAGCTCCCAACCCGACGAGCGGCACTTCTAGGCATCGGAGCGAAGGAAGATGCGGCCATCGCAGGTGAAATGGGCGCTTGGGGCAAAGCTGCGAAAGGCAAGGATGCGAAGATATACAATCCTGTGTTGCTGAAAGATAAGAGAACTGGCGAGATGTTCACGGAAGAGGAGTTGAAGCTGAAGAAGGAGAAAGAAGAGCGAGATCAGTACGAGATGGAATTTGAGAAGAGGGAGAAGGAGCGGCGGAGAGCAGATCGGGGCGGCGGCGGTGATGAGAGGGATAAGAGGCGAGAGAGGGATGACGGCAGGAGGAGAGATCGGAGCAGAGATCGTGAACGAGACAGGAGGAAGTACGATAGCGAGAGTGAGGAGGAACGTCAACGACGGAAGGACAAGGAACGGAGGAGAAGGCGCGAGCATGAGCGGGACGGCGGTGATGAGCGAGATCGAGACCGCCATCGCTCTCGTCGCGATGAAGGAGATAGGCATCGAGATAGAGACCGAGACTCTCGACACGACCGAGACAGGGATCGCAGGAGGTAGCTGTACTTCGCAAGAAAGGAGCGTACACCCCCATGCTACTTGCACACGAGATCCGGGCTAACATAGTTGTGAGATCGAGAGCCGTAAAGTGTTGGATGGTCTTGTCACTACGCTCGAATTTCCAATCAAAACTTCATACCGCCAAATCTGCATTGGCGTCCTCTTCCGCTCGCCACAACACCCAAGTAATGAAGAACGCCATACGCACGGCCCTCTTCGCAGGATGATCGTCCAATTCAGATAAGTTGTCAAGCATGTACCGCTCCTCGTTGACGTCGTTCCCTTGTACTCGCAGCTCTCTGTGCACTCCTTCCAAGATAGCGACTGGCAGTGATTGAACCGACATCGAGGCTCCGTCCATTCTTAGCAAGAACTCGTACATTGCTTTCAAAATGTGTCGGAAGTCGGCAAGCTCTCTGGACTCCATTGGCGTTTCGTGGACTTGACCGACGACTATCTCGATATTTCCCGCAAGAACCAGAGCGGTGGCGACAATGCTCACGTCGATGGTGGTCATTACTTCTTCGTCGACTGACAGAACCAGCGGGATCAGATGACCTGACGAGGGACCGATGTCTGGCACTACAATGGCGGTTGGCTGGGGAATGTTGAAGGTGTCCATCTGGAAGCCAGGCGTAGCGAATCTGGCGAGAACCTCAGCCAGTTCGTTTCGCAGGAACAGATGTCTCCGGCACATTGGGCATGTGGTCGGTTTGGTGCTGCTCGCAAACCACTTCGAGAGACATTCGAGATCGAAGATGTGGCCGCAAGCCTTGGTTTCGATGGCATTCGTGAAGTCGCAATGGCAAATCGTACAAATTGCTTCGTCTTCTGGTTGACAGCAACGAATGACGCCGTTACTGAGGAACTCGGATAGCGTAGGAAGCTCAGAAAGGCTCTCATAAACTGCGGGTGTCGACATTGTGGGCTCGTTGAGTAATGTGGACCACGTCTCAGGAAGATCTATTGGTATAGCCGTGGGCAAAGCCAAAGCACCCATTCCATAGCTTCATGCCCACAGGGTGACGACGTCGCGTGATCGCAAAAAGCGTGCCTGTAGCAATCGATCACTGGTAGTCCTGCAATACATCGTCAACGCAATGAGTGCGGTCGAACTCGAACTCGTTGCGTTCAAAATTGTGCAGTTTACGGTTGATATGCTCCGAGTCCGGATGGATCACATGGCTCATTCGACCAACTCCTTGCCAATCAGCAGATCTAGCGTCGGCACTCCCCCGTGAGAGATCTCGTTCCATCGCCCTTGCTTTCTCTTGCGCTCAACGTAGTCCAGAGCGAGTCTCTGGATGCTTGGCCAGTCGGCAATACCAGTGACAGCATTCACACGTCTCAATTCTTGTATGCCCGTCTGAGCCCATGAAACGCAATTGAATGACTTTGCAGCCGTTTCGTCCTCGTCATCGACTTGGTAGACTGGGACGGATCTGATCACGCTTTCAAGAACCTCCGGAGTAGACGTGACTTTGCCTATGACGACTAGCACAAGTAACCTTCGTTCGGTTGTAACATCGACTTCCGAGCGCTCGTAACGCCAGGGCTGCGCCAAACCGCCTGAAGACGTCTGTTGTAGCGTGTTGAGAGCATGGTACTTGATAGCGGTGGTCGTTGGCTGGTTCTTCGGACAGACGAACAGTGCGTAGTGATAAGATCCTGGATGCTTGGGCCGGGAGTAAAGTGCTAGATGGAGTCGAGGTTTATTACGTGGCATGACAGTCATAAGTGGCCTGCGAGGCTACTGCATACCATGCAAGCTTCTGGATCATTGTCGATGTTCTCGTCGACGAGAAGGAAGTGAAGTCCTCATGGTCGTCCCGAACCCGAACCCGAGCCCGGCGCCAGCACCTCTAAAGTTTCCCGACCCACCTCAAAATCTGTCTTGAACAAGACGAGCATCTTAACACACAGACTGCTGGGAGTACAGCGATGGCACCCCCGTTCAAACGACGCAAGATTGCGCCTCTCTCTTCCCAACCTGCCGAACTCACCTTCGACCCATCCGCACGACAAGAATACCTCTCAGGATTCAGCAAGCGCAAGACAGCGAGGAAAGAGCATGCGCGCGAGCAAGCGATAAAACGGGACAAGGAGGAGAAAGTCAAAGAGAGGGCACAGGTTCGTCGAGTTCATGCAGAGAAATTCTGCGAGGGAGCAAAAAGCTGGAGTAGAGCTGACACCACAACCTGCAGCTTCGAGAACAACGCAAAGAAGATCTACAGCAGCATGTCGAAGCCGTGAATGCTGTACTACGGGAGCAAAATGCCCTAGCGAATGGAGAACCCGACGAAGGCGAAGACGATTCGTTCGACGGCTTTTCCGAATCCAAAGCACCCGTCGTGGACGAGTCCGAAGCCGAATACACAGACGAGGAGAAGTACACCACAGTCACAGTTTCCGCAATGGAAGCAGGGAACGCATCGGACTCTTCGCTCGAGGAAGAGGATGCGGCGAAGGCGGCGGCGGCAGTAGCAAAGGCGAAGGAAGCGGCGGACGCGGAAGCATTGAAGAGGAAGAAGAAGCGGCCGTGGGAAAAACCTTGGAAGGGGAAGGATGGCAAGGTGATTGAGCGACCGACGGCAAAGAAGAAAAAGTTTAGATATGAGAGTAAGGCGGAGAGATCGATGACGAGGATGAAGCAGAAGTCGAAGAATAGTGCTCAGGCGAAGCAGAGAAAGTCTGCGGCGGATTGAGGCGAGCTTGATGCACCAAGAAGCTACCTCGTACCCTTGAAACCGGATGAACGGAAACCTGTGTCATGTCCTTCAATCTGATCATTGTGTCTGGAACGCGGACAGGATAAGCTGAAGAAGCTGGACATGCTGAAGATGCTGAACATAGGTCGTGGATGATCATGTTAGGGGGTATAATTGTGCGTGATTCTGTCTGCTTGCTTCTGTAAACACTGTGATAGCAGTTTGCCCCGGCATCCTTGTGCCTAAGTCAGATAAGGAACTACAGCGCAAGTCACTGTCATCGACCCGTATCGCAAATGTTGTCCTTCAAGCGTGTCGCTTCGCACGCGTCTGCATTGGAATGCTTCTCTTCGCTGCAGGTCCAGACGAAAGGGCGACCGCGAGGGAGCCTTTTGCCATCACATCACTCCATATCAGCACACAGAAAGCATTTCGTCATCGCAGAGCATCGTTTGTGGTGGGTTGAAGAGAAGATGGTGGGGATGTGCTTTTTGTGAGGTATGTGAAGAGAGGCTTAGATGGTACCAATCTCGGCAATGAAGTCGTCCAGCTCCTTCTTGGTGGACTTGTATTTGGTTTCCATCTCCTCGAACTTGGTCTCCCACTGAGCGCGCTCCGCTTCGAGAGCTTGGACTTTGCGCTCGTAGTGACCGGCCTTGACGTCGGTTTGGCGAAGCCTGCGAAGTGATCGGTCAGCCATTTTGTCCTATCTCAGCCCCGATACGCCCATGCCGGTGACGCCGGACTTGCCGTCACGGATCTGGTCGGAGTGTCATCACTTACTTCTCGTTGGTCTCCCGCAGGTTCTTATCGTTCTGCTCGGCCTCTTCTTCGAGCAACTGCAGCTTCCGCGTCAGGGCGTCATTCTGAGTGCCGTGCTGTGCGCTCTCGTCCGCGGCGCTTTTGGCGTCGCCGTGGAGCTTCTCGAGCTTCTCAACCTCGTCTTCGAGTACCTTGTTCCTGTGCGAGAGGGATGTGATTTCCTGCTCCTTTGCCAGGTTCTCCTCCTCGAGACCCTTCACTTTCTTCTGAAGCTCTTCGACCTTGTTCGCTGCATCATCGGCCTCGACGCGAAGGGCTTCCATGCGCTGTGAAATGAGTCCATGGTCAGTCTGTGAGGTGGAATTGGAGGAGGCACGCGGCGAGCGTGGATGTGGGGTGAATTCAGGGAGGAGTTTCTGGGACAGATTGAGGGGCAGAGCGGGAGCGGTCTACCTTTCTGATCTGATCCATGGTTGCGAGGGTGGTGAGTCGTGGAGTGAGGTAGTCGTGTGATACGCTCGGCCGGATTTTGGTGGTAGGTGGGTAGGGCAAAGTTGTGTTTGTCGCGTGGAGTGTCGGTGGAAGTCGATGGACAGTTTGCTCGAACACGAAGAAGTTGGGATCCCTGAGCTTTGGGGAGTTGGAGACAACGTCCGTGACCGCTCATGCAGGGATCAGCGGAAACGGCGGGTACTAGACGAAACGGGTAGTCATCCGTAAACAACAGCGTCGTCTTGCGATTGACGACCTCTTTTGTCCGCTCTCCACACACCACGTCGACGTCAGGAATGGTGTTTGACACGACACGACGCAATCACAGGCAACGCGATCATGTTTGCTGCTAGGACCAACCAGGAAAATGCAATCTACGAACAGCAGACAGCTGCAGCCGCAAAGCCACTGAATCAAGGCCTCAAAGGTCTCGCTCCGAGAACGCCTGGCAATCAGCTGCCCAAGACACCCTTTCGAGGCGGGAAGAATGACGAGAACAGGACATTGAACTTCGGAAAGACTGGTGGGAAGGAAGGCAAAGTCGAGCGCAACGCTTTCGTAACTCCAGCCAGTGAGTGAGAAGCCGTGCCGTGGAACATCTCCAGAATGGACCTGACTGACATCTATATAGATCCGCGTACTCGCGCACCACTGGGCAACAAGACTACAAACGGCAAAGCTTTACTCACTCCTGCACTGGGCGATGTCGGAATAGCTGACAAGCCAGCCGGCGGTAACAAGCTCACTAGTCCTCGCCAACGCCGACCGAAGATCAAGGTCCACGAATCTGCCCCCGTTACCGCCGATACTGTGCTCCTGCAAGAACCGGAAGAGCGCGAAATCGAGTACATGCCACCGCGTGGAGTGCCTCTTCCAGATCACGATGACAATCTCCTAGCCGCGGAGCTGGACTTCACCGTGTTACAGGGCAAGAATCTTACAAGAGGCTGGTATTCGGAACACGCTGCCAAGAAGGAGGACAACGATGAAGACAGTGAACTTAGCGACTTCGAAGAGAGGATCAAAGAGATTGAGCAAGCGCAAAAGCGAAGGCATGGGGCGGGAAAGGCGAGGCCCGCTGCAGCGCAAAGCTTACGGACTGCGGGGACTGCGCCTGGCACAGTCAGGGCACAACATGCGGCGTCCGCGCTTTCCATCCGACCTCAAAAGTCAACATTCGCGGCTTCAGCATCTGCTGCACGAGCTCGACAGCCCACACTTGCTCCCACTACATTCCTGAAGAAGAAGACAATTGGTCCACTGGCTGGCGATCCGCGCTTCGTCGCCGCTAAGGTCGCGTCCAATAACACGATTGGCTACTCGAAGGGTAGAGCTGTCTCCGCTTCCACGCGTGGTCCTCTAGCCAGAATCCATGCAAATCCTCCTGCGTCCAAAGACGATCCTGCGGAGAGGACCTCACTCGCGGATCTGCTTGGACTGAAAACGCTGCACCTGGACGATGACGATGCTGAAATGGCGCTCAGTGGTCGGGTCGACACACTGGACCTGCTTGCTGGCGAGGAGGAAGAGGAGGTGTTCCAGCTCGATGCGGTGGAAGACGCTTGAATGATAGCACTCGTTTTGTTCTTTGGCCTGGATTTGAGGACGATCGCTCATACTTTTCTTTTTGTTTCTCTTGGGAGTCGGCGTTTGCAACAGAGATACCAAACTGGCATGGGATCGGGAATTGGGATGCGGGCGGCGAGGAATTCGCTTTAGACTGGAAGCAAGAGGAAATCGACATTGGCTGGCATCATGACCACTACAGGAAAGCTCTGATATGCCAATCGTTACATATTGAGCCCGTAAATCGCAATGAGAAGCTGTGACGGAGCACATCCCTCTTCTGACGAATCCATGCATGCTTGCTTGTCTGGCTTGAGCCTAGTGACGAACAACCATCAAATTGGAGCATCCGACATCTCAGCCGCCAGTTTCCTGTAAATCGGGATCGTCCAGCGCCTCATGTCTTTTCCAAAAGCAATGAAGACTCCCGCAAGGCCCGTAACCACAAAACTCAGAACTCCGACGGTGATGAAACAATTCTGCTGGCCCATAGTCGTGATCCACGGCTGGATCGCCCAAGTAATCGCGAACCCAACGACGTTCCGAATCACAATGACGGTAGTCATGACTTGGTCGTCGATCCGCTCGTAACAGTCGATGATGTATCCCATGGAAACCGTGCCGCCGACGCTCAATCCGAAGCCTACGAGACTCGTCCCGAAGATCGGAATCATCCAGTGGAGTCCACGCGCGGATGTGATGCCGTACAGCATCAAACCACAAGGCATGATGAATGCGCTCAGTACGAGAGGCCAGAGACGGAACTCGGGTTCTCGCCAGCCTTTGTTGCGGTTGCTCAGGTATAGCACGAAGCGGTCGTTGAGCGAGCCACTGGCCAAGACACCGACAAGACTCCCCATCAAAGGCGAGATCCAGATTAAACCGAGGTCACCGTTGGAGAAATTGTAGGGAGGAGGTGAAAAGACTTGAGCGATCGTGGTGGCCATGACCGTCAGCCAAGAGACGCAAGTGCCATAGTTGATGCCACACCACATGACGGCGGGCAATGCGCTGACTTTGAGTGGTCGCCAGATTTCACTGCAAATTTTTGACCATGGAGTCGGGAACATTTGTTTCCACGGAAGAATCTGTGGTCGCCAGTTGTCGGTTTCGAAGACTTCGCCGACTGTGGGCAGTCTGCTGAACTCGCGCACGAGTTCGGTATCTTCGACGGTCTTGGTCTGGTCCTCTGACAAATTTCGACCCTGGTGCGGTTTCTTCGCATCAATAACGTTCGCCACTGTTACGATGGCTTCGGCCTCTGAAAGCTCTCTCTCGAACCGAGACTCCTCGAGCGTGAAGTAGTACAGCACGAGCATGACCGCGGACAGGATTGTGCCCCATCGATAGATCCATCTCCAGCCCATGTTCTGGGCCATCTGGAAAAGCGAAGTATAAAGTCAGCGGGTGGCTCGGTCAATCATGGGGATAGGGAGGCTTCGAGACATGCTCCATGCCTTCCGTGATTGATGACTTACATATCCTGAGCAGATAGGTCCGACAAAGCTACCAAATGCAAGTGAAAGGACGTACCAACCGATCTTGGAGCCTCTTTCGTGTGCAAAGTAGACATCAGAGATACTGATCGCGACCAGTGCTTCGAACGGAGCAGCACCGAGCCCAAGGATCATACTCGCGCCGATATATGCGCCGCTGGAACCGGAGAGGGACAGCCATAGCTCACCCATGGTGACAAGGAAAATGGATACGAGATAGATCGGTCGACGGCCGAGTTCTGCGGATTGGTCAGCGCCTGAGATTCCAGGAGAATGAAGACGCGTACTGTTTGAGAACGGAACGAGGATCAAGTTGCCTAGACCGAGAAACAGTAAAGCCAGAGCAATACCAAGATTGATCCTGACAGGCTTTGTCTTGTATGCGTGGACAAGATCAAGGAAGATGACAGTATCCCAATTGGTCACGGCGCCCATGAGCGAGCTGTATGCGCTGCTAAGATGTCAGAATCGTACCTCCCGCAGGCATCTTGCGACGTACATGAGCAAGGAGAGATGGTATGCTTTCCGCCATCGCGACCAGCGCTGGTTTTGAGTTAGCCGTCATTGGATCGTGCTTGAGACCGACTGATCATACAAGAGGGTCTCGGATGTCTGCCGATGGACGAGGCAGTAGTATCACGCTCTGCTGAGCGCCGGCCTCATGCGTGCCTTCGACGAGGTAGACAGTGCCCGGAACAGCATCATAGTCAAGTACTTCTGATGTTGAGATGGAGGTGGTATTCTGTTGCTGAGCCATTGGAGATGGTCGAGACAGGGTGAATGATGCCTACACGAGCGAGCGAACCTTCATGGTTATATCATGGGGCCGAGCCATACTTCTAGACCATCGTACTGGGAGGAGAATCTGCAGCGATGGTGGTTTCTCGGCAAGTGTTTTGGCGAGCCCAAAATGATAAGCGCTCGGGAGTAACGTCCATTCAGAAGCATGCACGCATGCGGCTGCCTCAAATGATCTAGCGTGTCATTCTTTTCTGCCGCGAGCTCCTCTTCTCTATTTCACACCTCACCTGAGAATCACCTCAGCACCTGACGATGCCCTGGCTCTGACTCCCCCGCACGAGAGATGCTACCCCATGAGGGTCAACCATGATCCGGCCGGCACCGCTCTATCCGTTCACATCGCTCGAAGTTCGAGATCCATGGATCAAGTAATTGGACGAATGCTTCCCGCGTGGCTTTACCGACCGGATATGGGTCACTGAACTAGCCGAGACGCGCATAAGTACGCGCTTGGCGACTCAAGATCACACCGTGATTGTCGCTCAGCTCCTTTGTGCCATCTGTTCGATATGACGACTGAACACAGCTACCTCGCGATCGGGAGGCAGAAGAGACAGCAGCGGGAAGCCAAGATCCCAGAGGCATGGAGACTCGATGCGACCCGGAAGGCTAGCCAGAATGTGCTCGATGTCCCATCAACATGTGGTGTGCTCACAACAAGGGAGATTGAGATTACGGGCACCAACGACGCTCTTGACATACTGCAGAAGATCCGGGACAAGGAATATACCGCCGAGGAAGTGACTAGAGCGTTTTGCAAACGTGCTGCAGTAGCACAGCAACTCGTGAATTGTCTCACCGAGATCTTCTTCGACGAAGCCATCACCCGTGCGCAAGAATTGGACAAAGAACGTGCTGCCAATCCAAAACAGCCACTCCGGCCACTGCACGGCCTACCCATCTCCCTCAAGGACAGTTTCAGGATTCCAGGATACGATTCGACCACTGGCTTGATCTGCTGGTGCCACCAGCCAGATCAAGAGTACTCTGCACTTCCGACCCTCCTCCTCGAGCTCGGAGCGGTGCTCTATTGCAAGACGAACGTACCACAGACTATGATGACGGCGGACTCCGACAACCACGTCTTCGGTCGAACTTTGAATCCCGCCAACGCGAGCCTGACAGCGGGAGGCTCTTCCGGTGGAGAGGGAGCGCTGATCGCCATGAGAGGAAGTGTTCTGGGTGTCGGCACAGATGTCGCAGGTAGCATTCGCATACCGAGTGTGTGCAATGGGATCTATGGTTTCCGCCCGAGTTCTGGCATCGTTCCGGACGGAGGACAGAGAGATCCCGCGCCACCGGGCCTGCCAGGTATCTTGCCCGTAGCAGGGCCGATGGCATCCTCGCTTCGAAGTGCCGCGTACTTCATGGAAGTCATCATGTCGGCTCAGCCCTGGCGTCATGATCCATTTTGTCACCACATTCCTTGGAGAGGCATCTCTGCTGGAGACAAGATCCGCGTTGGGCTGTTCACCGACGACGGGAAATTCACGCCTTGGCCGCCAGTGCGAAGGACAACGAAAGAGGTCGCAGGAAAACTCGAGGAAGCTGGGTGTGAGATCATTCCATTGCGACTGCCTGACCTGCCGGAAGCTATGGCGACGACGTATCGAATGTATGGGCTCGACGGCTCCAAGGTACGGTGTGCTCTGTCGAGACTTGTTCGCGGCGATGATACTGACAAGAACACCAGTTCGTACAAGATCTCTTGCGAGCAGGCGGCGAGCCTCCCGTCGAATGCGTAAGGAAGATCGATCTTGCCGCCATTCCAGCGGCGACTCTCGAAGACCTTCTCGCCTTGAATACTGCCCGTGGTCGCATACAGCACGTGTACCACAAGCTGTGGATCGACAACAAGCTAGATGTCATGCTACTTCCAGGAGCCTCGACCACAGCCACACCGCTAGATGAATGGGGACCAATCACGTACACCGCCCTGTGGAATTTCCTGGATTATCCCGCCGTCATTGTTCCAACAGGAAGGGTACAACCAACAGATGAGTCCGATTCGATCGAAAATGCCAGATATGGCGAGGCAGATCAGAAGAACTACAAGTTGTGTAGGTACCGTAAGACGAGATTGTAATGTACTGCGCTGACGTAGAAGTAGACACTGGGCCTCAAGACTTTGCCGATGCTCCGCTGGCCGTACAACTGGTTGGAATGCGACAGGAGGACGAATCTCTCCTCCAAGTTGCCGCCTCAATCGACGCCATTGTCAACAGCAAAACGCAACAAAACAGCCACTAAAGTGCGCCCTCAATTCTAGCCCACATGCACACTCCTCGCTTCCACGCCCGGTGTGTTCGTGATACGATATGCATCAATCACAATCCTGTTCTCGCACATCGCCAATACCCCAATCGCAAAAATGCCATTGAGCCAATTGTATGGTCCAGAAGCTTCGAATTGGAGCCGTGTGAACCATTCCACATCGTCCTGAGTTACGTTCTCCGGTTCTCCATTCGCGAACAAGTCGTCACGATGAGGAGAGAAAATCCCTTTTGAGCGGACGTAGATGGAGTGTCCGTCGGTGGTCTTGAGCGTGTACCGAGCGTTCAAAATCATGAACTGTCTCGTCGTACTTAGCACACACTGAACACTGGAGCTTCGTTCGTCTACTCCTTACGTTTGTGCCCTTGATCGCAGTTCCCCAGTCCGCACCACTCATATGTTGAATCGTAGCGGAGATCCGTGGTCCTTCGACGCGACCACCGACGATGGGCATGATAACCCGATTCTGAGACCCGCCGAACGGCGCACCGACCTCATGGTTTTCCGTGGCCATGTCGCAGCTCAGACGGTAGACGAAGTCCATAGATGGCCTTCGCATCTGGAAGGGTGTGGCGATGTGATTTCCGCCGGGCGAGAGCTCTGAATTCGAGTTTGTAGCCATGGTCGATCGTGGAGAGAAGGAGTCCGAGCCGAGTGAGAGCCAGGAACTTGAATGAAATGTTGACCAAAGATGTTGTCCTGTTCAACTGCCGTCGAAGATACATTGATCTGCCGAGGAAGTCTCCCGTGCAAGCCCGTCTATTGCCGGGGGTAACACGTACAACGCCTCCATCTTGTTCTCACTAAAAGACGAAGGCACCGATTTGTCGGCACGACTACAGGTCGAGATACCGACGAGGCGAATCATCTCCCACCGCGGTTAGTGAACAGTTCCAGTTGCAAGCAAGTGCGGAGGCGTCTCAAATTGCACCCCAGAAGGGCCGCCCGAAGCCATATTCAACACTGCCGTGGAAGGAGTGGGTTCGACGAGGGCAGTAGCAGCAGGTCTACAACCAGCCATGGCCGCTCTGATGGAGACATGCGATGATCCGAACAGGCGAGCCTGGCAACGTTTGTTGTGGACGGTCGAAGCGACGTAGACTCGCTCTGGGACGTCATTATCGCGCCCTCTTGGCTAGCAGGGAAGATGTCGTTCAGTAGATTATGGGCATACATGGTCGTCCAAATTTGAAGATTTCGAATCGAGGCAGTCATGAAGATTGAAAGTCTTGAGCAGTTGCTGATTTCGCACAAGCGGTCCGAATGACACGGTGTATTTGGGTGCGAGATGTTCTCGGGGCAGCGCAGTTTTGCTCCCGAGATTTTGCCGTGACGTTCCCGAGCGCTGTCGGTGACCTCCTCTCCCGAGAGTTCGCGAAGTGAATGCCTGAATGTATATATGCCTTTCCCAACTCAACTACCGTTGAAAGACTACAGTTATACCGAGACAGTCTGCCCTACGTGGGTGGTCGTCCACTGTCGGCGAGTTCCTGCTGATTCCGCACCCTTGTCGCGCCGCCTGGTTCAGGATGTCGTCCAAAATGTAACAGACCTTCTCCTGCCTCGGTGCCTACCAGATCTCATCCCTGATAACGCAACCGCACACTGTCGTGTCCAGTCAGCTGACATGCAACTACCGTCCTCTTCCCGTCTGGGCGCATCTCAACGCAAGTCGAGCCTAACAAGGCGTCTCGATGCCCACGGTTGTGCGTATAGCTCGCTCCGGTGATGTCGACCGGTTTGAACGCTGCGAATGGGACACCTTGCAGGTGGACATCACCATAGTCTTCGACAATCCATTCGGCGGTTACCTGACACAATGCGGGCTGGTCTTGCCAGTCATGCGAAACTGATTCGCCCGTAGACTTGTTTGTTAAGTACGCAGTACCGCTAGTCGCACTATGCGCTACGACACGTACTACGATCTCGTCGCCTTCGTTGATTGCGATCCCGTACCAGAAGTCCATCGTAGCAGGATACCATTCGAAGAAGGCATGATAGTAGGCACCAGATGCATCGACGTTCCAGTTGATGCCTGGTGACGATCAGCTTGGTTTGTGAGGAGTGTATGCAGCTACCTCCAGGTTTGCATCGCTTACCAGCCTGCAGAATGTTTTTGCTACAGGGCCTCCCATCAGGGACACCACCGATACCGACCCACGCGCAGCCGGAGTGAATTGTGCCTTCTTCTGCGTTGGCGGGCAACGATGCCGGGGGCACTTTGAATGATCCCGAGACTTCGGTGATCTGTCGATTTCTTTGAACAGCGCCCTGCTTACAGGTAAGCGATTGCATCGGGGGTCGGAAGGAAATACACGAACGGCCCAACTATGCGACCATCCGTTTTCAAGCAGATGTGGCCGACCACGGTGTGACTGAACACGGTGTTGCATGGCAGCGTTTCGCTCGACAGCTTCTCGCTGGTCATTGGAGTGCGGCACTGCTATAGCGAGCGATGAGAAGAGGAGAGCGGTAGTTGCGAGCTTCATGACACCGATATTGGAGAGAAGATTGATTCTGTTGTCGAACAAGATCTGGGTAGATATCAGCAATATGAGTACCAGTGGTGTGCGAAGGGTCGATGCTCCACAACCGAGTGATGCGGTCCTTCCTTGGCGATGGTCCTCGTGCACGCAGGAAGCAGCAGGTCCCTATGAGAGTCAGATCGATTTCGCGTACCGATTGTAGGACCTGAAGCTTCCGAAAGTGAGCCAACCAGAGCCTGTCTTCGAACGAAAAGAACGCTCTCATTCGTTGCCCGATGGCGGCACTGATTGCTGCACGCACGATGTCTACCAGTACTGTGGGCATGCTGGCTCTGCCCGTCGTCTGCGTCATTTGTAGAGCATATGAGCGCATTGTTGTATCCGGCAGGGCTGTCCTGAGGCCTCGACTGATGCGTACCTTGCAGACAGCTTTTGACCCCAGGCTAGGATCGGACCGATGGCACCACGAAGACTGCATGTGCTGTTCGTATGCCCTAGGCCGTAGTAATTCGTTGAAGTCATGTCAATGTGCGCCTTTAAATGAGGCTGCAGACCCAAGATAACAACAGAGTCCTCGGGGTGACATTCGCAGACCCTGGTGGTCAAGCACGGCCTCTCGCGCAGAGACGCAGCGATTCTCGGCCACGCCAAGAGGTGGTAGGTATCTTTTGTCCCAACAAGGGCATTGTTTCAGCCTTTCACGGGGTCTCTTGATAGGTCATGCGGCTTCGTACGGGCATCATCCTGGAGCAACAGATCACAGACATGACTCCGGCATCTCTCATTGCTAGCGGCGGTGCGACAGACTCGCAGCAACGACTTGGAGCAATCCGCGGTGTTGTATGTTTTGCAGTTGTATTCTCAGCAGGAATGTTGTCCGATTGCAGTTTCGTAGACTGCCGGGGTTTCGTCGTTTTGGACTTTCATCGCTCTGGTTCTCCATCCAAGATTCCATGCCGGAAGCAGGGCGTCGAGCGCTGCTGTTGACTTAGACTATCGCAGCTCGGAAGCTGAAATTTTAGGCTCAAGCAAAGTTTAAACTCCGCACAACAGCAGTTGTTAGTTGACTGACATTCGACTGCCCTCTGCCAGTAACACACATCCTGAAGCCAGGAAACCGCAGCGATCATCCGCGAGGGGCGAGCCAACTACGCGAACGATCGCCATACCATTACGGTCCTCGCGCATCTAGGAGCAAACCCCGCAGCCTTTTAATATCTTCGAGAAGCATCGTCTGTCGCTCAAACACCACCTGCGGCACAACAGTTCGTATGTGTTTCCGCCGAGCCGCACCCAATTCATGCCCGTCCGCGATATTGCAATCGCTCCGTGTCGGCATCAAATGGTCCAGACCACGTTCTATACGACGAACGTGCAGTTGTATTAAGTTCACGAACAAGAACGCTTCGGCCACGGGCTGGCTGGTGAGGCCTTCGAATTCCACGTGCAACCCGGCTTGGGAGAGCAGGTCTCCTAGACTGTAGTCCATATTGGCTGCGCTTGTGTCCGTGGGTTTGCGACGAGACATTCGCCGTGAGAGATCTTCGAGCATGGTGCTGAGGATTTCGAGCAGTCGCATGTAGGCTGAGGATAAGAGCATGCTGTTCGTTTGGTCTTGAAGAAGAAGATCCAGTGTCCCTTGGCCGGAAGGCTGACCTAGCATCCCACTCGCACGGCTGTCCTCACGCACAATCGTTTCAACGAGGGCGGAGAATTCTGCGGTCAGGGTCAAGATGGGGGTGCCTGAGGAGTCTTGCTTCGGAGTGATGGCACTGGAAGTTGAGGGCGGGGAAGAATGACTCGCTTGTCTGGCGAAAGGAGCGGTGTTTGTCTTGTGCGCAAAGAGCTCTCGCGTGAGCTGGCCGAGCTCGCTGAGCCAGTCTTGCGACACGGGCGGACCTGAGATCGGCATGGCACTGCATTGCGCTGGAATTATGGACATGCACGGATGGACCTCCGCCACTTCATCCCTCGTGGGTGAAAGCTCTGCAACGCTGCTTTGCGGAATGTTGCTGTTGGACAAGATCGTGTCACTCGTCAATCCCGGTGACACCGGTGTTGGGAGTGTTCCGCACAGCGTGTCGTCTGTCATGACGTCCTCGAACCATCTATTTGAATCTTCTGCGCTCGATATGTCGAACATTTCGGTTGTTTTGGAGCTCCAATCGACGGTGTCCTCGCGGAAATGAACAGGTGCGAGGGCTGGTAGTGTTTGGGCTTTGTGTACGAGTCAGCAGCGCATTGAGAGATCGGGGCACTGTAGAGATCGATACCCTCATCCGTCAGCGCCACAGGATATGGCAGTGACCAGCTCGTGGCATCTCCATCAGAGTGCGAGGGGCAAGTTTGCAGGCCTTTTGTTGTGCATCTCTTTGGCTGCCGCGGCTTGCATGTAACGTTGTGCTTCGCACAGCGAGTGCATGTTGGCTGATCAAAGGGTCTTCTACACTTCAGCTTGAGCGCGTGGCAGCGGATACATGCATTGCAGTGTCGCCAGTCGTCTCGATCCATGTGTTGACTTTGCTCGGAGAATGTTTCTGCTGATTGCGATCCTCCTGGCTGAAGTACAAGATATGTCGTTGGCCGAGACAATGCTCTGGCACCAGGGTCCCAATACCTCACGTTGGCAGTTTATGAACAACCTTATGATCGCATACAGTAGCGCTTACGTCGATAACGCAATGCTGTCCATTTCGGGTAGGCATCGAGAATTCGCGTTTGCACCGGTCCGGAATGTCGGCATCGTCTCCAGGGTTTGGCCATTCATCTCTTCATGCTCTTGATTTCAACTCGGACCATCGCAACTCCATAGCTGAGTGGAGGTCTATCGCGTGTATCATCCAAGTCTTGGGACCACATCGTGATCGATGGCTATTGCTCGACTAAACACTGTATCGAAAATGGTATCGTGAATCCTCAGCGATGCTCTGGCTAATTGGACTTTCGCATGCCAGGCCGGGCTCTTGTCACATCTTGTGGACCCTTGTCTTGCTATACCAGGTACTCGCTGGTTGATGAATGTAACAACGATCGGGCCCTAGGTGCGGTATTTTATGAGCCCATCATCGTCTACAGGATCAGCCAGTAGACCACCATCAACCACTGGAGCGCCCTGCCATCGGTTGAACACGGAGCATGAACCTCATACCTGCATGCTTTTGGGAGCAGATGCTGTAACTTGTCTCAGCTTCATGACCTCGGAGCCAAGAATCAATCCCACTGTCAGCCTCGCCCTCTCCAACAAGAAAGCTAACGCTCATCACCCTTGCGACCTATCTTGAGGAGCCCACGTCCAGAGTTGCAAGGCATAATGGTTGTTTTGCTTCGCCGCGCGATATTCGCCGATACCACGACCAAGACAGTCGCCGCTGTCCAGTCACAGCTTACCCCAGCGCAGAGCGATTGGCTACCCCGTTCCCATCTGAGGTACGAGAGGATGTAAATAGCCCATTAATGCTTCGAGAATAGGCATTGTTGCACGTGCAAGAAGATTCATTCAATCAGCGTGCGCAAACAGGCACGCCCGATCGGACTCGACACCTGCGTACTGGGCAACGAGAAACCTGCTGTGCAGGCAGTCTGGTCGAAGGATTGCTGTCCGCCAGTAAAATGCTCCATCATGTTCTTCCAAGCGATCAATCCTTGGCTTCACCCCCGGGTGACTGTGACGTCTCTGCAGCACTTCTCCGAAGGCCTTGTTCTGTCTTGTGCTCCTGATCCATGGAGTACTCTTTGATAAACAGCGATGCAACTGTGATGCAGCCGCGCACAGTGGCAATTTCACAGAGATGAATTTTGAGCAGTGGCAGACGGCCGTTGAGCCCAAAGTGCAAGGCACGTGGAATCTTCACAATGCTCTTATCACGCAGAAGATTTCCGTGGATTACTTCTTCCTCTTCTCCTCTGCAGGTGCCATGTCAGGCCAATGGGGCCAAGCCAACTACAATGCGGGCAACACCTTTCTGGACGCCTTCGTGCAGTACCGCCAAAGTCGCGGCCTCGCGGCATCCGTGGTGAACATCGGTGTTATTGAAGACATTGGCTATGTCAATGACAGTCCAGCAATCCTCGACTCGCTCCGAGCCACCGCACAGTACCTGATGCGCGAGCCGGACTTACTCTCGTCCATAGAGCTGATGCTTCGCCGTTCAAAGACCATCGAAGAGTTCGACGAGTCAATCATTCCTGAACCAGGCACAGATTGGCACCGGTATACGATCCACTCTCCCCGTCACCTCGAGCAGCAACCGTACGATCTGGCACCATGATCTACGAATGCTCGTGTATCGCAACCTAGAAGGCAGCGCGACGGAAGTGCGGATGGACTGTTCAAGCAGTTCATCAACCGTGTCTTGTCGAATCTGACGGCGTTGAATGATGTGCAAACTGCGCAGAGATTGGCGAAAGAGATTGGCCGGATGTTGTTCAGCTTCCTCGTGCGCGGAAACGAGTACGATGCCGAGACACACATGGACATTTCGTTGGCGGATGTCGGAATTGACTCGCTGAATAGCATTGGATTGAGAAATTGGAGACGAAGGACGGTCGGGGTCGAGGTCACCGTGTTGGAAATTGTCCAGAGCAAGAGTCTGAGGCAGATTGGGGGAACGGCGCAGGGGAAACTGGTCGAGAAGGTGGAGGCGTTGTCGAGGGGCTTCTGGTTTTGACTTGATGTTTGGCTGCCGAGGTTTTGCCGTGGACGAGCTTGGCTTGGTCAGCGACTAGCTCGCGTTCATGGTCCATTCGCGTCTCACCACTTTCATCTCCATCTACGGCAAGACAAACACGCAGGAGTTGTCGCAGCTCAGATGCTCTCCAATGGAACAGCATAGTGCGGTGTCTGGATGGAAGATGAGGTCGTCCTGCATCACGAGGAGCTCGATGCTCTTGGTCCGACTGTGAAGCCGCGAAGTCACCGCTCGACGCCTACGGGCGGGAGAATTATGCTACAATCCTCCGGGCAACGCAGAAGAGTGTCCGACGGTGATGGACGCTCTCAAAGAAGGTCGGCACGGATTTCTCCTCTCGCAAGGGGCCAGCGAGGTGCGCATCCCTGGCGTGTCGTTCTGCCCGCAGATCTGCTATACCTCCGCTCTCGGATGACATGGAGCCACAGACCACGCAAGTCAAGCTCGAACGATGAGACAGCTGATCCCGTTGGGATCCAAGACATCAGGCAAGACGGCCATGTCGATCCGCGAGCATGATCTGGCGTGACAGAACAAACATTGCCTGCGCTGGAGTCGCTGTGATACCCGGAATGAAAGGAATGCGGCTTGCAGCTAAACAGCATCGAGTTCGCCTTGGCAAGTAGCCGGTCGTGCCAGGTCTCTTTTACCTCGTCACGACAACCTTGCTGTGCTCTTATCGCAGATCTGGGCATTCAACATGTGGCTCGCTAATAGCGTGCTTGCGTTGATTTTTTCGCAGCCGTATCGTTTTGTCCACGGCGCCAACTATGCCAGTCCCCGTATGATCACTGAGACGGTGACCGTCTGCAATGGTGTATTGCTTCCCGAATCTGGATGGATAGCCACGAACGGCACGACGATAGGATATCCACTGTCCACCACCTCGAATCAGCAGCAGAACGACTCATATGCAGCCGATACAACGACGCCTGGGATTTGGCCCAGCACGTACATCTTGACGGGAGAGGAATCCAGCAAGTCCAGCGTACAATCCAACGCGGTCCCTCCCGGCGGGACCTTCGTCTCGGATGGAAGTCAGCCGATCATCATCACGGCAACAGAGGGCACATCGAAGCCATCCTTCACCTCGACTGTGAAGGGAGAGATTACCTCGCCGGAAGGTGCAACATCGGCACCAAGCACAAGGACCAACGTACCGATCGAGCTTTCTTCAGGCAGCACAACGTCTTCTGCGGCGACAGATCTGGTCCCGAACTATACAACACAGGCAACCACCAGTCTGCCCATCATACCGACGACCTCGGGGCAGGGACTCAGCACGTTTTCGTCGTCGACAGATCTGATCCCAAGCGATACAACGCAGGGACCTCCGAGCGATACAACACCGACGGCTAATCCTTTTACCCCAACATCTACAACCTCGGAGAGGCAGCAGCTGAGCACTGGTTCTGCGTCGACGGATCTGATTTCGAGCGATACAGCACGAGTGACCACTACTTCACCAGTTCTTTCCACAACCTCGGGAAGCCCGCCACTGAGCACTATTCCCTCGCCCACAGATCTGGTCCCAAGCGATACAACACGAGCGGCCACTACATTTCTAACTGAATCCACGACCTCGGAAAGGCAGCCACTGACCACTGTTTCTGCAGCCCTTTCGTCGCCATCGCCGTCTTCGCCCATACCTCCGGCCTCTCCTGCGATCACACCGGCATCATCATCCCTCGCCAGCTCGTTGACCACGAGCACTAGCGCTTCACCATCGGTGATTACCCGCTTTTACATATCCGGAGGGACTGTCAACACGACTGTAATTGGCGGGGAGACACGAGTCGTCGAGTTCAACGGCGAGCCAACTACATCAGTAACCGGTGGCTTCACCACGACATACACATACGGCGGAGTGACCCGCACTGCGATCGAACTCGCGACTGCTTCGCCTAGCACGGTCGAGGACGCCGTAATTGGTGAATGTCCTGGCTATGATGGGCGTCAGCTGAATGTTACCGGTGTGGAGACTCTGGTCGCCTGCGGCGTCATTTACAATGGGACCATTATTCGCTACTCTGATCGACGAAGGAATTCGAATTTGAAGCGAGCAACACCGCAGGAGTGCAGATCTCAGTGCTTGAGTATGAATGACTGCGTCGGATTTTCAAACACGCAAGAGCGGTGCATATTCTACAGCGAAGTCAATGCTCAGAGACCATGGCCGAACCCGGCCCTTTCTGGCCTGCGCTTGCGCGCTGTCAATCGGGTCGACGATGTGATTACTTCAACTGTCGAGAGTGACAGTCTCACTACAGTCTCAGACACGTTAACTTCGACGAGCATGTCTGGTGGGGTGTCAGAGAGCAGCGTTCCGGGACCCACTTTAACACCATCTCTGGTTCCCGTCTCGACCATTACAGAGGTCAGGACAGTGACGGAAACGCCTTCGCCATCGATTCAAACGATTGTCCAGTCCGCCAGTAGCTACACCTACACTGTGACTGCTACAGAAACACTCGGAGCTTCCACATTGACGACTGAGCGAGTGACTGTTTCAACCGCTCCCGCTGCAACAATCTACAGCACCATCTACTCTTCGCTTCCTGGCGAGACATTTGTCACGACCTTCTACTCGACGATCTATTCTACTACGCTCGTACCAGTAACTCTCACTGCCACCACAGCCACCGAGACGGTTTCTACCACTCTCCGAGAGACCTCCACGCAGCCTGGACCAACGGTCATTACAACACTGCGAGAAACAGTAGTGAGCGATCGAACCATAACGCAGACCTTGCTCTCGACCCTCCCTCCCGAAACTACGACT
>JALRMM010000260.1:0-22469 GCA_026122155.1 Zymoseptoria crescenta | reverse complement strand
ACTCAGAGGGAGACTTCTACGCAGCCTGGACCGACGGTTATTACAACGTTGCGAGAAACAGTTGTCAGCGATCGAACCATAACGCAGACCTTGCTCTCGACCCTCCCTCCCGAAACTACGACTCAGAGGGAGACTTCTACGCAGCCTGGACCGACGGTTATTACAACGTTGCGAGAAACAGTTGTCAGCGATCGAACCATAACGCAGACCTTGCTCTCGACTCTCCCTCCCGAAACGAGGACTGAGAGGGATACGACGACTGAGAGGGAGACTTCTACGCAGCCTGGGCCAACGGTTATTACGACGTTGCGGGAAACAGTTGTCAGCGATCGAACTATAACCCAGACACTTCTCTCGACTCTCCCTCCCGAAACGAGGACTGAGAGGGATACGACGACTGAGAGGGAGACTTCTACACAGCCTGGGCCAACGATTATTACAACCTTGCGAGAGACCGTGATCAGTGATAGGACCCTCACACAAACGCTTGTGTCGACTCTGCGAGAAACCACCACTCAGAGGGAGACTTCCACGCAGCCTGGTCCCACGCAGACGCTCATAAGTTCTGCACCTGCGCAAACGCAGACGGAGCGGGTTCTGACGACCGTGAGAGAGACAGTAGTAAGCGACAGGACTCTGACGCAAACAATTCTCTCGACTATTCGAGACACGACAACCGCGAGGGAGACGTCTACACAGCCTGGACCTACGCAGACGATTATAAGTTCTGCACCTGCGCAAACGCAGACGGAACGAGTTCTGACGACCGTCAGAGAGACGGTAGTAAGCGACAGGACTCTAACACAGACAATTCTTTCGACCATTCGAGATACGACGATTCAGCCTGGACCTACCGAGACCGTAATTAGTTCTGCACCTGCGCAGACGCAGACGCAAACGGAGCGAGTCCTAACTACTGTGAGAGAAACGGTCGTAAGCGACAGGACGCTAACGCAAACGATTCTTTCGACCATTCGAGATACAACGACCCAGCCTGGTCCCACCGAGACCCTGATTAGTTCTGCACCTGCGCAGACGCAGACCCAGACAGAACGAGTCTTAACTACTGTGAGGGAAACCGTCGTGAGCGACAGGACGCTAACGGAAACAATACTCTCGACTATTCGAGACACGACGACTCGGTCTGGACCGACACAGACGCTCACAACCTCTGCACCTGCGCAGACGCAGACAGAACGAATTCTGACTACTGTGAGAGAGACGGTTGTGAGTGATATTACATCAACTCTCCTGATTACGACAACCCGCGATGGACAGACCATTACTAGCACATCTCTCAGCATCCAGCCGGCTCGTACAGAGACCACAACAGCCGTTAGTATTCAACCCGCTTCGACAAGGGAAGTCACGACCACACGCCCGACGACTGAGTCAATTACATCAACTCTCCTCATCACGACTACACGTGACGGAAGTACCATTGTAAGCACGAGTTTGAGTATCCGGCCTGCGTCCACGGCGACGGCCACGGAGACATATACCAGTTTGAGCGTACAGCCGGCTTCGACTCGTGAAATTACCACGACTCAACCTACGACCAATTCTGTTACTGAGACACTGCGCATTACTACGACCCGCGACGGACAGACAATCACTCTTACCTCTCTGAGCATTCAGCCGGCTTCGACCCGTGAAATCACGACGACCCGTGACATTACTACGACCCAATCTACGACCAATTCCGTCACCGAGACACTGCGCATTACTACGATCCGCGATGGGAGTACTATAACGCAGACAAGTCTGAGCATTCAGCCGGCTTCGACCCGCGAAATTACGACGACCCGTGAATTAACTACGACGCAACCGACGACCAATTCCGTCACCGAGACACTGCGCATCACGACGACCCGCGATGGAAGCACCATAACTCTCACCTCTCTCAGCATTCAGCCCGCCTCGACCTTCACCCTCGAGCGAACTACAACAGCCACTAGTACAACCTTGAGCATTCAGCCGGCTGCAACATCTACCATTGTCTCGACCTTCGAAAGGACCCAGACAGCAACGTCAGTACTCCCGGCCAGCACAACGACAGTCCTTCGAGAAACGACAAGAGATGGAACAACAATCACCCAGACAAGCCTTAGTATTCAGCCCGCTTCGACCGTCACGTTCGAAAGAACTACTACAGCGGTCAGCACCAGCCTTAGCATTCAGCCAGCTTCGACGTCCACGGTCGTGTCGACCTTGGAAAGGACGTCTACGATCGTTTCCACGTTGGAAAGAACGCAGACAGCGACCTCGGTACTCCCGGCGAGCACGATCACTGTTCTCCAGACCACGGTACGCGATGGAACTACTGTTACTCAGACAAGCCTTAGTATTCAGCCCGCTTCGACTGTTACGTTCGAAAGAACTACTACAGCGGTCAGCACCAGCCTTAGCATTCAGCCAGCTTCGACGTCCACGGTCGTGTCGACCTTGGAAAGGACGTCTACGATCGTTTCAACGTTGGAAAGAACTCAAACGCAAACTTCGGTACTTCCGGCGAGCACGGCAACCTTGCTCATAACTACAACAAAAGAAGGTTCAACAATCGTGAGCACAAGCCTTAGTATCCAGCCAGCTCGGACGGAAACTATCGAAAGAACTACTACGGCTGTCAGTACGAGCTTGAGCATTCAGCCTGCTTCTACGAGGGACGTTACGAGCACATTAGTGTCAACCAGGGACGTTACTACCACTCAACCAGCCAGTACCTTGGTCACTACAGCCTCTGGACCAACAATCGTGTCGACATTGGTTTCAACCAGGGATGTGACCAGCACGCAAGCGGCGAGTACCTTGATTACCACCGCTTCTGGACCAACGATCATCACGACAGAGCGAACCACGGCGACGAGCACGCAGCCGGCGAGTACTATTGTCACTACAGAACGAACGACAGCGACCAGCACGCAACCCGCGAGCACCATTGTCACTACAGAACGAACGACAGCGACCAGCACGCAACCCGCGAGCACTTTAATCACAACTGAACGAACCACGGCGACCAGCACGCAACCCGCGAGCACTTTAGTCTCGACCGAGCGGACGACGCAAAGCAATACCATAACGTTCACCCTACCCACCACGATTGAGCGCACGACTACCGCGACTGCAACACAGAGTGTTACTACCACGCAGGTGACCGCTCTTCCGATCCCATCGCCAGGCCAGAATATCATTCGAAACCCGAGCTTCGAAAACTACACGGCGGGGGCGAATCAAAATCCAAGTTTCGACGGCTGGACGAAGAGAATCAGTGGCAGGCCAAACGCCTGGGCCGAGTCTTCTGGGATTGGCAATGGAACGGCCTACGCCTTCCCTAATATTGCAATCACTTACGACGGGACGGTAGCTCTGTAAGTACGAAGCGTCGATTTCATTCTCCTGCTGAAAGTGCACATTCCCAGCCAATGACGTACAAGTCGTCGTGCAGTGTAGTTTGAGCGAGGCCACTAAGACGACGCTTTTGCTAACTTTGCTGTACAGCATTCTTCGATCAATCGCTTTCGATCGTGCCGGCGGTCCCGGAGGCGAAGTATCAATGTCTCAATCCACTAGCTGGGCCCCGACCAACAATGTGCGACTGTCGTACTTCATAGATTTGTTCCAAGTCGGCGGTACCTCGGGACTTTCGGTAACATGCGTTTTTACCACCTTGTTCGGCGGCGAAGTGCTTCGGACACGAACGTTTAGCCAGCCGGCAGGAATAGGCCGGCGGGCCACGCCAGACGTTATAGACGGAATCATTCTCGGGCCAGACAAGGTCTTAGATTTCCGTTGGCAGTGCAACATGGACGAAAATATGACGTTCGCCTCAGTTCTCGTGGACAAGGTCTTCCTTGGGCCTCTCGCGCCATACAGTCTGTGTGGCAACCAAGGCGTGGAGTACGAGGCGGCCGTCAACCCTCAAGGATACGCAGCCAACGGCTCATACATTGTTTACGACCCAGCGTATCTCAAGGCCAATGGATCTGTCGGCGGGGCAAACCCCCCCGCGCGCATTTACAACATTGGCACTCACACTTCCATCGGTGGATTTCGCACGGAGTGTCCCTCCGGCAGTCTGTCAAACGTCACCTACTACAACAGCCCGACTCCGTATAATTGCACGAACTTCTCCCTGAATCATCGCGGATATCTTTACATCTACGCTACCGGAAATTGGACCTTTACGGCTACTGCGGTGGATGACGCGCTTCTCTTTTGGGGCGGGAACTCGGCTCGAAGGTATTGGTCGAGAGCGACTGTTGACCTTTGGACTTTCACCACGGGCTCAGGGACAACTGGCAGTGGAAGTATCAGTTTATCTTTGATCGCTGGCAACTTTCTGCCTATCCGTGTCATTTTCGGACAGGTCGTAGGAGGTGCGGGCTACGCTTTCAGCATCACGGATCCCAGTGGCGCCGTCGTATTGGATCAGAACACCGTGGCCTCGCCCTATCTGGTGCGGTACTCATGCGACGGATACTTAGCATCTCCGATGCCTTATCAGTTTGGATTAGAATATTGATGCTGAGGGACGTTCGAGCTGTTGCATGGAGGATTGGGCGGGGCAGGTAACAGCTCAGTTTCCGGTCCGCCAGTTCAGCATGACCTGTACGCTTACATTGATGCGTTACCTGCACGTTCACCTGCGTCGCTATCTATTATAATTTGACTGCTACTTAGCCATCCTTGTCTTTCGACTGCACGCTCTTACCCACACGCCTACTCCTGTTCTACTTCTGCGACTTTGTTGCACGTCCTGCCAACGATGCTTCAACTTCATACTGTCCCGCTGACCTTTCCATTGAAGAGTTCCTCGACACTGTGTTGGGTTCAAAGGTTACCAATGACAGCATCAACGAGCTAGTACTTGTCGATCAGGCTCGACGCTGCCCATGATTACTGATCCGTGGGGAACAACATATAACATCCACTTCTCAAAAAGATTCATCATCAGTCCAAACCGAACATACCCGACCAAAACTCTTCAACCGCCAAGATGCCCATCTGGAAAATCTCTCACTCCTCCACCGTCTTCACCGACCCCTCAGAAAAAGCCGCCCTCGCCCGCAAAATCACCGACTGGTACGTCAACACCGCCGGCCTCCCCGACTACTACGTCAACGTGACCTTTTACAAACTGCCCGTCGAAGACTTTTACACCGCGGGAACCAGCAATTCCGACAAGGTGCTCATTGAGATCATCCACATTGCCCGACACCAGGATCCGAATAACAAGGCCCGATCGAAGGGTATGATGGATACTTTCGATGGGATTCTGAAGCCGTATACGTTGGACAAGGGACTCAAGTTGGAGTATAATATCATTGATGCGCCGGCGTGGTTGTGGAGGATTAATGGGATTGATCCACCGGAGAGTTTTGGCGGGGAGGATAAGGAGCAGGCGGAGATGAATAGGAAACGGCTGGCGGAGCTGGAGCTTGGGGCGGAGAAGAAGTGAGGGTGGAATGTGGTATGCGGTGGGTTGTTTGAGGGTGTATTTTGTTTGAAGCTGGCAGAGTATCTGAATGGAGTGCACTTATGGCAACCGTCCAACTTTCTCCACGCCTTCCCAACCCTCCCTCGCGCTTGCCACAACGGCATTTCCAAAGTTCTCCAAGGCCGAGCCATTGCTTTTGGCGCTATTTCTCTCTAATGACTGCCAGGCGTCTTTACCTCTGCCTTCCACTCCTGCGATCCCACTGGACATCTGGTTCCGCAAGTCTCGCGCAGAGACAGCATCTCGTCGCTTCCTCGCCGATGCCATGATCTCTCGAACGAGAGCTTCGACCAACGAACTGAGGTCGCTAAGACCACCCTTGAGCTCATCCGAAACCGAAGTGTGTTTCGGAGGAGTGAGCAACCGGCGACAGGCAGCGAGGATAGACCGGAGGACGTCAAGTAAAGCGTAGTGGTTCTGAAGAGTTTCGGCCAGGACGTCCGTCTCAGACGATGATAAGATGTCCTTGATGACGAGGTCCTTGATACAATCTGACAGAGCAGCGAGAGCCTGCTTGCGTGCCTTTGCCGCTTCGACGTCGTTCTCGGCTGTTGTGGACGTGCGTGGGAAAGAGAGCAGAAGCTGCATCGTCCGTCTCGTGATCTCTCCGCATTTCTCTTCCACATTGCCCACACCTTCTCCTCCTGAGTCATCCGTCGACTGATGTTCCAAGAGTTCCACCAGGCTCTGCGCATCCTCAATCAGAGGAACCTGTCCATTGGCAAGACAAGCTGCGGTGTCCGCGGCTAACACCAGCAACATCCATCTTTCGCCCACCTTGCCCGATTGACCGTCTCCATACAGTGCTTCCTCAACATTGAACCCATACTCGAACGCAGCGTGGAAGTCCCTCGAGTCATTGCAATGCCTCCAATTTGCCAGCACTCTGGGACCCAGCGCATCGACAGCACTTTTGCTGCCGGCCTGACCGGTCATTCGGGCGATACGGCGATGTTCGAGAAGGAGCATGCGCCTCGGAAGACTCGTTCGCAAAGTCTTGCGAAGTCCTTGCAAGTCGAAGATCATCCCGCTCTGACCGTGATCTGGAACTCCGGCCTCTGTATCCGCGAGGCGGTTCTCGTGGCGTGGATAGATTTGCAGTCCTTTGGCAGAGCGCTCGTGCGGGTCGAGGACATCCTGAGCAGTCGAGGAGGTGGAGCTGAATGGTTGTGTCAACGATAGGCGCGTAAAGAGAACATGGCCAACGGTGTCGTTTTGGATCTCTTTGATCTCAAGGCTGTTGAAGAAGTGTGCGGCCAGTGTGCCAAGGCGAAGGCGCATGTAGAGGTACACGAGAATCAGCCGTGCTTCATGGATATGCGGGTTGTGGGAGAGCAGGGTCTCGGCAAGGAAGGCTGCTTGGAGGAGTGAAATCTGTGAGGAGCTCGTGGTGAATATGTGAACCAATGAGGAAATGGCGAGAAAGGCGGCATCGGCTGGACCACGGGAGCGAGATAGATCGGAGTTTGAGATGGCATCGTTGAAAAGCCGAATGGACTCCTCTGCAAGCTTGATGAAGTCTTCCTCGGGTTCAAAATCCATCACGCATGCAGCGAATGACTCCTTCAATCTTGACACCTCCGTTTCCAGCCTGTCTCTTGCCGATGGACCGGCGGCATTTCTCGGTGCATTTGAACTCGGAAATTCCACTTTCTCACTCAACCCCAATGCCTCGTACACCTCCCGACTTTCCCGAAAGCACCTCTCACGAATACCCTCCAAATCCTCCTTCATTCCCTGCCTCGCAAAGATCTGGCCCACGACCCTACAGTCCAACCCCTTTTCGTCATCAAAGTTCTCCTTCACCGCCTTCTTCGCCAACATCACCGCCAACCGTGCCTGCAAATCCTCATTCGACGTGGACAGCAACTGCGTGTACGCCGCATGCGCCATGTAGATACTTCGATTCTTGGGCTGAAAAGCCTTCCACGCGATCAAAGTCTGCTGCGCATCTTGAAGACGATTGTCGACCACGGCTTGAGAGAAGCGCACGCTCAACAGGTCGAGTTTGAGATATGCAGTAGTCGCGGATTTGAACGCAGCGGTCCATAGGGCGGAGACTTGAGGTCCTGATGTGAGCGGAATTGGGAAGACGTTCTTCTGAGCAAGGACCACAGAGGCTTCGATGTTGACGAGACTTTGGATGTCCTGGATCGGTGGGGTGTGGGCAGCGATTTGGTCGAGCGTGGAAGAGTATTCTTGGTTGCTGTCGCAGAGGAGTTGTAGTTTTGTGATCAACAGGTTCACATCCTTGGGGTTCTTGGAGATCAAAGCATTGCAACGGGAGATTCCTTCCTTGTGTGCATTTCGAGAGGCATATTCCTCAAAGGTCGGATAGCGTGCCATTCTATCCGATATATATTCTTTGGCTCGTTGCTACCACATTGTTTTGTGAACTATTGTGGAACCTCGTTGTCTTCGTTTGTCAAAGACGTATAGTCGCTGAATCGGTCCAGTAGTTCCAGGCGTGGTGATCTTATCGACAATTCTCGACTCCGGTGTACGCGCGTGATGTTGTTTGTTCTCCCAACAAATTGTTCCCGCATCTTCAAATCTCCAACCTGACGTCCACGAAAAAGACCTGCTGACTGACCCGGATCCTCGTTCCGACGGGACCCCACGCCAATCTCGAAAGCTTAGAACTAACTCCGTGCTCCAACTCCGCGTCGTTCTAATGCAACCTGTCCCTTGACCTTCAACTCTTGCAATCTGTCTCGACTCTGCACACTGCCTCCCAGGCTCCCAGTTCTCCTCAAATCTTAAAGGCAGCCGCAAAGAAGGCCTTTCCAAAAGTCCCAACCACATCCTCGAGAGAACGCCTCCGAACCACCTCCCTCAATCACGCGACAACTCGCTTCACAGACACAATGGTACGCTTCGAATATCTTGAACAAATCTACCGCATCGCTTCCTGTGGCCTCCAACTGACTAGAAGCGATCAGGTCCAAACACCCCAACAACGCAAAGCGAACATCGCCTTCGCGCGAACGCAAGAGAAGAAAATGGGTCGCGCCCCGAGCGATACTCCCGTCGTTCCCAAAAAGGAGAAAGTACAAAAGCCGCCGATTAGTGCGGGTTGGTTGTGTAAGTGCCTCCTCGACATCAATATGAGATATGCGTTAGGCTGGATGGGTAGGCGAAGGAAGCGGCAAGCACTGGTCAGAATTTCAGGAGAGGGAAGAGGAGGATCCATCGGACGACTGAGTTGGGGTCTTTGACCTTGCGAGGATAGGTTTTGCTGACCATGTTGCGTACAACAGACCTCCTCCTCTTCGTCGTCTGCGGCGGTCTAATCTTCGAACTCGTGCGATTGATTCTCTCGGGTGCCGGAGGCTTGTTTTAGACGACCGGTCTGAGAGCATGGGATCTTACGAGAACACGGTTCAGTTTGAAGTCATTGGAGTTTCAAGGGGCTGAGGAAAGGCATCGCGACCTCGATACACCGTCATGATTCGCGAAGACAGGGTTTCAGAGCGATGACAAAATATTCGGAAGCGAGGAAGGACGGAAATGGACAAAAAGCGCCGCATTGATGTTCAGGAACAAGAGCGGGTGAGATCGAGGAGCATGTGGTCTCGTCGAATGCCAAAGGGAGAGGAGGTTGAGTTTGTCTAGAGGGCATTTCTCACGACGACCATTGCAATCGCGATGTATAGCATGAAATCTTGAAGTCTGTCCTGTTCGCCAGCCGCACGCATGTATCTAAAGGACAAGGTCCCATTCCCAAGTACGAAGTCCGCACTTGGTGCTGTTGTGTAATCAAATCTTCCCATATGGCATATGCCAATCAGTCCATCAAAACCAAGCCATCAAGGTATCACAAAGCCAAAGCCAAACGCCCAAGCATCAATCCATCGCGTGCCTTAACAAAAACCTCTCACCTCCGCCCGCTACCGCTCTTCCTCTTCTTCGCTCCACTGCCACTCGCCCCAACCACACCTTTCCCTTTCTTTACCGCTGACCCGCCGCTACCCTCTTCCCTCCTCGTGACGTCCCCATCAAATCCAACTTCAACCCTCACGCCTTGATCCTCACTACTCCCATCACTTTCCTCATCCTCTTCGGGCGTTGAACCATAGCTCTCATTCGTACGCACGCGATTGAAGCCAGGATGGTGAGGGATGTCCCGACCATTTCTGGCATCTCGAGGCAAAGGACTGCGCCCACCTATTGGAGAAGCCGATGGCACAGCGCGGGGGACATTCGCGTATCGAACACCGTCAACTGGACTGCCGGCCGTCTCTCGGCTCGATGGACGAGCGTAGTCGCGGAGCGGAGTTTGTGCGGGACCGGCGCGGCTCAGACCGCGGACGCGTCGGACATCCTGAGGAATGGCAGTGGTAGAAGCACTGGCTGGTGCAGCTGTGGCGTAATAATCGTCGATGTCCTGGTCGTCAGATTGGTACCTTGATGGTAGAGTTGGGTAGGGGTAATCGCGAGCATGGTCGTCGGTGTAGTAGTCGTACCCGTATCGAGATCGGTAAGGCGAAGAAGGGTCGTAGTGCTGGGTCTCTCGCGCAATTCCTGGTCCATTGGTACTGCGTGGTCGCTCTCTCGAATCGAGACCCCGAGGGCGGTATGGCTCTGGCGAGGAAGCGACGCGATGGGAGGGCGTTGCGCTTCCGCCTGGACTTGCAGCGTATCGGGAATTGGAACGTGAACGAGAAGTGGTTGCATAGCGAGCGTTTGATCCGGGTGGGAATGTCGTTCCCATGCCATGGTACTGGGACAGTGGCACGCCTCTCGTCTCCGGAGGAGGAAGAGATGGAGCTGCATCCAGTTGCAATGATTTCTTCCGTGAGGTATGGCGAGACTTGGATTTGGTCGGTGATGAGGACCCTCCAAATAGTGTGGTCTTTTTCTTCGGCTTTACAGTCGACTGTTGACCCGCCAGACTTGCGGCGCTGCTGGATCGACTTCCAGGTTTGGACTTCGATTTGGAGGATGCGGTTGCTGCAGTGGCAGATTTGATGGCTTTCGGCGTGGCAGGTGGAGAAGCAAGAGATGCCGTGCTTGCAGGATCTACGCGACGGTCGTTCGGGGCCAGGATAGGAAGATGTCCGGCTCGTTGACGCTCTATGGCAGCGATTTCCTCAGGAGTGAGGTCAACATTCGTACGGCCTTGCGATCGGGCCAAGGCAATTCGTTCGTATGCGGATTGTATGAGGAGTTCCTCGCGGCTGGAAATAATTGGTGGTATCGGATATGTTTGGAGTTGTTGATCGGAAAAGAGCCTCCGTTGAGGCTGAATCTCATCTGCGAAGTAGAGGCGGTCGTTCGCCAGACCCCCGTAAGTCGAGCGTCGGTTGTGGCGCGAGGGATCCTTTCCCATCCTATCATCATCTTCATCCTCATCTTCGTCGCTCTCTAGCTCTTGCACGTAGTACCCTCCTTGTTGCTGCTGTAGTAAATTCTGTTGTTCTCGCTCATCATAGCGATCACGGAGCTCCCAGTCCTGCGGTGGATGGGCGTGGTAGGGATGGTTGGAATAGGGAAACGGTGATTGTTGATGTGCAAGTCTTCTTCGCCTATTGTTGGTGTGATTAAAATTATCCATCCCCACCCCACCCCTCGAAGCTCCGGGCGGTCTTCCCTGTTCATAGGGCGAAGTTTGCGCGGCCGACCACCTAGACCGCCTCCTCGGAGAAACTGGCTGCAACGTCTTTTTCCATAAAGGCGGCGTGGCCGAGGATGGTCACGCCGGAGGCGCCGATGAGCCAGAGGACCGTGGAAAAGGGACTGGCCCAGAAGAACAGTGGCTGTGGAGAGTCAGAGTATGTATGAGGATTAGGAGCAGGTGTGAAAAGCACTCACAGTCGCAATGACAAACAGTCCGGTATACAATTGGCTGACCGACGCCCTTGCGAATCCGACATCCAAATCTCTTCCTTCCAATTTTCCAATGCCCCACATACCACCGACAACCAGGAAGATGACGAAGAGCAGCACCCAATTTGTCAAAAGACTGTAGATGCTGAGCATGACGAAGAGTGCGGCGTAGTTGGAAGAAAAGTATGAGAGGTTGTAGTTGACGCGGTTTTGCACCATGGCGAAGTCGGCGGGTTTGGAGAGTCGCTTCACGTCGAAGAATTCGGTGATCGGTCGTAGGTTGGCAAATCGCGAGCCGATGGATTGTCCGCGGACAGAGTCGAAGCGACCGGAGAGGCTGACATCGTTGTTAGTATTGACCACATAGTATGATCGGGTCGAAGACGCGGAGGTGTTCACAACTGTGAGACTCACTTCAGACGGTCGGTCAAAGCACCGAGAGGAATGTTGATGCGTGCCATGATTGCGTTTGTTGGGAGATGTCGTCGACGAGGTCTGATGTGCTACCGTCGAGGCAATTGTATCGTCGCGAAGAGACGGTGTCTGTCTGTTCAGCTGAAAGTCAGTCAATCGGCCTCGAATGCGGTCAAGGCATCAGCGCATTCGCATGGCGGAGTAGATTCAGGAAGAACGCACGTGAGTGTCTGAGGTGACTGTGAGTCTCGTCAATGGTGGTTGATCGTCGTCGGGGTTGTCTCGTCGTGATACGGCGCGCGTGGAGAAATGTTCCCTTGGGCGCCGGCCACGAAAGTACGTGTAGGTAGCACTCGAGGGCAGGGGGCGGGAAGTTGCTGAGAGCGGCTACGCCCGATCGCATTTCCCGGCAGCCATGGTCAACCCTGACTGATCTCACCCAAAAGCCCGGAATATCGCTTTCACGTGTGCGGTCCCCAAAGTGAAGGC
Source organism: Zymoseptoria crescenta (assembly GCA_026122155.1). NCBI lineage: Eukaryota > Fungi > Ascomycota > Dothideomycetes > Mycosphaerellales > Mycosphaerellaceae > Zymoseptoria > Zymoseptoria crescenta. The sequence continues at coordinate 10,240 of JALRMM010000260.1, read as the reverse complement.
AATGCCGCACAAAAGTGATGTCAAGAGGAAGAAGAAGATGGCGATGGCTGGCAGAGAAGAAGACTCGAGGGGTTTCATGGCAGGTTAATAAACCTACATCGCGACAGCTGCAGCTACCTTAGTTCTACCCTGAGAACCATGTACCTTTTGGATTGGGCCGCATACAGGACGACACATTCACTTCCATATACCGTACTAGTACGCATAGACTGGTGTTCGCACTGCTGGCATTGTTGCTAGCGGTCAGCCTGCCTGGTCCTGGAGCCCAATAGACGAGTAGACGCAGGTGGTAGAGACTGTCGTCACCCGTTGAAATGTCGCGCTGTCCTCTTGTCTATCCCGCTTCAAGGCACACTTCCACACTAGCGACTTTCTGCCACCTCACACCTCCATCTGTTCTCCACACTTCAGCAACTCCCTCCCCTACACCTCTGCCTCACAACCCTGTCCTATCACCATGCGACACCTCACTCAGGCAGCATTGCTGCTCATCACCACCTTGACCGTCCTGGTCGCTGGCTGGTCGAAAGAGGTATGCCACCAACACTCCACGTATACCCTCCACCAACCCTAACGCCCCTCCACAGGATCACGAAATCTTCCGCCTCCGCGACGAAGTCCAAAAGTCCGAAGGCGCCAATGCCACCTTCTACTCGTTCCTCAATATTCCTCCCTCCGCCAACAACGAAGACATCAACCGCGCCTATCGCAAACTCTCTCGCACCCTGCATCCCGACAAAGCCCGCAGCGCCTACATCGCATCCTACAATGCTCCTCCACCTGTCGCAAAGTCTAGCACGGACGGGAAAGCCTCCAAACCCATCGTCAATAAGAACAAGAAACCGTCCGAGTCTGAGTTGAAGAAGTTCCACCAAAAGGCTACAGCTCGCTTCGAGAGACTGTCTCTTGTCACGAACGTCCTGCGAGGACCGGAGAGGTCAAGATACGATCACTTCTTGAGGAATGGCTTCCCGGCGTGGAGAGGCACAGGATACTACTATGAGCGATTCCGACCTGGTTTGGGCACAGTTCTCATCGGTCTATTCATCTTTGGTGGTGGAGCAGTTCACTATGCCGCTCTGTGGGTTGGCTGGAAGCGCCAACGCGAGTTCGTGGAACGTTACATTTCCCACGCACGGAGAATGGCATGGGGTCAGGATAGCTCTCTGAGCGCGATTCCCGGTCTAGGAGGAGACACGAATGGCTCTGCATCCCCGGCAGCCGGCAGTGGAGACGAGAGCATGCAGTGGAACCGCAGGCAGAAGCGCGAGATGGAGAAGCAGAAGAAGAAGGAGGGCAAGCCGGGCTTCAAGGGCGCCAAGGTGGCCGAGAAGGCAAAGACGGATGGAATCTCGTCCCCTGTTGAGGCTCCAGCCTCGCCCATTGACGGACCCGTTGGCGCGAAGAAGAGGACGGTAGCCGAGAATGGAAAGGTACTGATTGTGGACTCCGTCGGAAACGTGTTCTTGGAGGAGGAGACTGCGGAGGGCGAGAGGAAGAATTTTCTGCTTGACGTGAGTGACACCCTCCATTCGACACTGCATTGGCACCATCACTGACGTTCAAAAGCCCGAAGAAGTCCCCGCACCGACTATCTACGACACCGTCCTCGTCCGCCTGCCTGTGTTCCTCTACAATGTCTCTCTGGGACGCGCACTGGGCCGACAAACAAGCGGCTACATTCTCCATGAAGTGCTCGAGGATGAAGAGGTGGAAGAGGAACAAGACGTGCAGACGTTGAGGAAAGCGGCCACGCGGACGGGAAATGAAAATCAGGAGGCGAGGAGGAGAAACAAGGCGAGATAGACGGTGAGAACGAAGATCGCTGAGTACTGTGGGCCATAGCGATGGATAAATTTGGAAAAAGTCATGATTTGGCAAAAGCGAATACTTGTATACAATATGGAGAGGATGATTGGGATACTCAATGATGGAAAGGATTATAGATCAATCGTAGCGATGCAGTAGGATCAAAACTTGAAGAGCTCAGACCTCAAGTCCCTTCACTCTCGCTCGTCTTTGATCACTGCACTCTTTCAATGCTCATCTCGATCTCAATCAACCTTGCTGAACTTCTGTGAGCGTGAGGTCCCTGGCACTAGTCCCCATCAAGCCTACGGCGACATCGGACGTCAGCTCAAAAAATGTCCCGCCAATGCTGCTGTGACGCATCTTTCAATGCCACCAAATAGAGTCAATCTTGACATCGAACAATACCAACACTTTCTTCCACTTAGAGACATCACTCAGCATGTCTTATCCACTCACACTACACATCCGCGCCGAGACCAAGCCCCTCGAACACCGCACCGCTGTGCCGCCGAAAGTCGCGAAGAAACTCGTAGAAGCGGGTTACGTGGTCAATGTACGTGCGATGGGAAGGACAGCAAGTCCGACATCAAGCTCGAGCACGCCAGAATTGTTCGTGTTCGGTCCATAGTAATTGCTGACGAACTTGTCCTTTCAACTCTAGGTCGAACGTAGCCCATTGAGCATTTTCCCGGATGCGGAGTATGAGGGAACGGGCGCTACGCTTGTGTCGACTGGATCTTGGACAGAGGCGCCGAAGGAGCATGTTGTTGTGGGGTTGAAGGAGTTGCCGGAGGAGGAGTTTCCGCTCAAGCATACGGCATGTTGTTGATCTGATGATTTGAATGGGGGAGGTCTGCTGACGATGTGGTGGTTGTAGCACGTTCAATTCGCACATTGTAAGTTTTTGACATGAGCAAGTCGTTCAGCTTGGAGCCGGTACTGACAATGTCGGAAGGCTACAAGAACCAGGGTGGTTGGGAGAAAGTCTTGAGCCGGTTTCCGAGGGGCGGGGGAACGCTTCTTGACTTGGAGTTTCTCGAGGACGGTACGTACTAGCAAAATTATCGCCTCAAACGATATCTACTGACACTCTCTCAGAGCAAGGCCGACGCGTCGCTGCCTTTGGCTACGTATTATTATCCATCGGTTGCATTATAAACGCTTTGATTGACTTTAGCATAGCACGCCGGATTCGCTGGCGCAGCCCTTTCCCTCATCACTTGGGCCTGGCAACTCGAGCACGGCACTGCCAAGCCTGTGCCTGGTGTGACCGCTTACGAGAACGAGACTCTCCTCGTTGACGACGTCAAGAAGGCTGTCGAGAAGGGCAAGTCGATCGCAGGACGCCTGCCCAGAGTCCTCGTCATCGGTGCTCTCGGTCGTTGCGGCCGTGGAGCCGTCGACCTCTGCGTCAAGGCTGGTCTGGAAGACATTCTCGTGCGTACTTTTCCCATTACCATTCACCAATTCTCCACTGACCTCACGCCCTCCAGAAATGGGACCTCCCCGAAACCAAAGCCAAACCCGGCCCATACCAAGAAATCATCGAGTCCGACGTCTTCGTAAACTGCATCTACCTCTCCGCCAAGATCCCTCCCTTCATCGACGCACCTTCCCTCGCCTCGCCCGACCGCAAACTCAGCGTCGTCTGCGACGTCTCCTGCGACACCACCAACCCGCACAACCCAATTCCGATCTACACCATCAACACGACCTTTGACAAGCCCACAGTCCCGGTCGAGCTGTCCTCGGAAGCCAACGATGTCCCGCTGAGCGTGATCAGTATCGATCATCTGCCGAGTTTGTTGCCGAGGGAAGCGAGCGAGGCGTTCAGCGAGGCGCTGTTGCCGAGTATGTTGGAGTTGAAGAACAGGAAGGAGGCGAGGGTTTGGAGGCAAGCGGAGAAACTGTTTGAGGACAAGGTGGCGAGTTTGCCGAAGGGTTCGTACTAGAGAGTTGGACGTTGGAGAATGGAAGAGTAGTAAGATGGGCTTCTGGCGGTGACTTGCACCGCCGAATGCCCACGGTGGAGATCCCGGAGAGTAATACACCGGACAAATCGCTGCTGGTGGGCCAGGGTCGGATTGGCCTTCTTCCTTTGATTAGGCCATCAAGCTTTGGACGAGAAACGAACGATAGTTCACTGCAAGACGTGCAAAATCGCCGCGACAAGTGCCTTCTAACCTCCTGAGCGCTTTGATTGCTCCGATGCTTGTCTTCATTCTCTTGGAGCTCTGGAAGACGATGAGACAGTACCTTTACATACGGACGCGTTGCGGTTAACCTCCTGTCGATGTAGAGTCCCGCTCTCGCTCATGGGTCAGTTCAAACTTTGACGATGAGTCTGACAGCCACTCTCGGGGCGCTGACATGGACTTCTGCTCGACAGCAAGGGGTGGTGTTGAGCATGTTCGTGGTCAGGGAAAAAAGTCTACGCACCAATGAAGCTCGCCCATTGATCTGTGACGCCCCGAGATCGGCTGTCAGACGGCTGTTAGTCGGTGTATCGTCCCCGCTCACCGAACTGAGTCCATGCCAGCCCTACATCTATAACGGACAGAGCTGACACGAATGAGGAAGTAGTTGTTGAAAAGGAAGTCACCAACAATCGAGGGAGTGATGTTGTATACCGAATTTAGTTACGCTGCTTGAAGACTCGGAAGGTGGAGCGACTGATACAGGGTATAGAGTATTTGAACAACCCTCTAACCGCTCTTGGTGAGAGTTTTCAAGGGCTCGGTATTGGTGAATCCGCACCCTTAGCGTGTGATATTGAAGCAATATCACACCCTTAAGGGTCTATACCATGTTCATAGCATTATAGCATATCTATTGTCAATGTTATTGTTTTAATAGCTAGTAGTATAGCTATAGGTGTTATATCCTTCTATTTAGCATAGTTAGCTCTTACTTCCTTTTAATCTACTCGCTCTTGTCCACTCGCTCTTATCCACTCGCTCTTATCTACTATAAATACTATTTAGCGTAATATTATAGACGAACGCCTCGTATTATTCTACGTTTATAAGCTACTAGAGTTCGAGCCGTCGGAGTTTAAGAGGTTATAGCTATTCGTAAGCAACGTATAGGATCCTATAAAGTAAGGGAAGCGTATATAGGCGTTTACCGAACGGCTAAACTACTAGTATTATTGTAGCTAATAAGCTATAAGGGCTAATAGTAAGAGTAATAGTAAGCCGCTTAATTAGAGTTATCCAGACTATAGTAAGTTTATTAGACTAGTAGAGTTCGAGTAGTAGTAGTAAGCGTAGAGCGGCTAGAAGTTTAATTAAAAGGCTAATACTCGTTATTATTATAGACTATAAGGCGTCTATTACTATAATCTATTACTTCCGTAATCCTACGTCTAAGAAGCCCTTTAAGGTAACGGTAGAGCGGACGAAGAATAAACGCGGTATTAAGGGTACTACTACTATAGCCTTAAAGTTATAGACGCTCGCCGTATTAACGACGGTATAAAGATAGTTATAAGGCCTATAGTAGAAGTTATCCCTAAGCTAGCGTCTATTAAGAAGGCTCTTAAAAAGAAGCCGCTTCTTACTAAGGCTAGTAGCAGTTTTCTTACGACTAACCGTATCCGTAACGTAAATTGTCCGGCTATCGATAAGGCTTATAATATGCGTCGTTATAGTAAAGGCTACATAGCTAGCGATACGGACGCGTAGATAGTATAGGTACTAAACGAAGCTCGTGATGCTAGTATTCGCGTAAAGGAGGTAACTAGTATAGACGGCTAGAAGGTAGTACGAGGATTAGTATTCGCGGCCGACTAGTAATTAATATATCTAGAAGATCCCCTTACTAGTCCGATATTCCTTATAGATAGTACTTATAGAGCCTACGAGTTAAAATAGATCCTTTTTACTATCTACTATATTATAGCCGAAGGAACGTAGCTACTACTTAGTTAGTTTATTACCGAGAATTAGAAGGCTTGCCTTATCGCTCCTTATATTACGTAGCTACGTACGTAGGCTCTAAAGTAGTATTACGGGTACCTCTCTAACAGCGCGACATAGTCCCTAAAAGGGACTATATTGCGCCCGTTAGTATCTAGTAATCTCCGACCGGATTAGCGCCGTTACGTAACAAGGTCCCTAAACGGGCCCATATTGCGACCGAAGGCCTCTATATAGGGAGGCAGGATCCTCTCTATTGCGAAAGGGTATCGAATCGAGTCTTTTCTTACTAGTAATTTATACTACTACTCTTGCAATACCCTTTTACAAGTAGAAGCTAAGGCGGCTATGTCTAAATCTCGTACGGCTATCTAACTTCTTGATTCTTAGACAAAAGGATCCGCTTACTAGGTATCCCTAATTAAGTCGATAATAAAGTCGGTAGGTCCGCCGAGTTTGCTATCTCCCCCTCTACTACGGCGGTAACAAGGTAGTAAGGAATACGCATATATATTCTAATCGAGGTGTTATCCTCGATGCTATAAAATTAAACAGTATATACGTACTACTCCCTAGTTAAGAACCGTATTCGTACCGTATTGTCGGCATAGGCCTCTAGCCTATCTATATCTAGGTCTCCTATATAGTAGATATAACTACGGGGTCCTAAGGGGCCTCTTATAGGTCTAGTATAGAGCTCTCTAGGTATAGCGTTCTTAACAACTATTAAAGGATAGGTAGGGCTCCCTACATCTTATCCTCTTTCGCACCTTCTTTAAAGCCTACGAAGTAATCCGGACGGCGTAACAAGCCGTCTATAGAGTTTGACTTTCCTAGCTTATATTTAATAACGAAGTCGTATATAGCGAGTGTCTCGGCGATACGAGCCTAGCGCCTATTTAATGTCTTCGTAGTTATAAAGTAGCGTAAGTTATAGTAGTTAGTTAAGACCTAGATAGGGTATATAGCACCCTCGAGGTAGTGCCGCTAGTACTTAAACGACTCTAATATAGCTATTAGCTCCTTATTAGGCGTATAATATTGGATCTCGGGTCCTACCTAACTCTTAGAGTAGTATGCTATAGGGTGCTAATAGCGATTGCCCTCTACGGCCTCCTTTATTTATAGTAGGATGCCGGAGTATGCTATATTAGATGCGTTAGTAATAACTATAATTAGTAGGGTATGGTCGAAATGCTAGAGTAGGGGTGCATCTATAAAGGCCTGTTTTAGGTCTAAGAACGCCCTATTGGAGGCCTTATTCTACTTAGACGGTCTACGGATTACTTGCTTCTTACTACGCCTTCCCTCTATAATTTAGCTACTAGATAGTATATCGTTAAGGGGTCTCGCAATCTTCGAGTATCCGTATATAAACCTTCTATAGAAGTTTACGAACTCTAGAAACACCTATACTTCCCTATAAGACTTAGGTCGTAGCTAGTTACGGATCGATTTAATCCTCTTTTCGTCTATAACTACGCCGGCGGGCGTAACGCTAACCTAAGGAACTCTATACGATTAGTATAGAACTCGTACTTAGTTAGCTTTATATATAGCTTCTATTCTTCTAGCCTCTTAAGGACTTGCTTAACATAGCGTTAGTAATCTATCTCGTTCTTCGAGTAGATAAGGGTATTATCTAGATATACTACGTATATCGTATTAACTAGTATAGCAAGGGCCTTATTAATATAGGCTTAAAAAATAGCTACGGCATTAGCTAGGCCAAAAGGCATAACGAGATATTCGAACAAGCTATATCTCGTTTTAAAGGCTGTGTTCTACTCGTCTCCCTCCTTAATTCTTATCCTATAGTAGGCGTCTCTTAGGTCTAATTTAGTAAAGATTCGGGCCCGACTTAGGCGGTCTAGCATTTCGCTAATAAGGGGGAGTACGTACCGGTTCTTTACCGTAACTCTATTTAATCCCCTATAATCTACGTATAGACGCATCTCGTCGTCCTTTTTAGGTACGAATAGGATAGGTGCCCTATAAGGGCTCTTGCTAGGCCTAATCCAGCCCTTCTTTAGCGCCTTATTAATATATTCCCGTAGGATTACTAGCTCTTTTTATAAGAGGTTGTATATTAGCATCTACGGTAGGGTCTTCTCCTCTTTAATATTAATCGCGTAGTTATGTTAGCTATTACGGGCGATAATGCTAGCTAGCCTCTTACTAAATACGTCGTACTCCCGGTACTTAGTAGGTACTCGGTTAATGTCCGCTTGTTTAACGGCGGCGACCGTAAGTATAGTCCTATATACCTGCCTCGGTAGTCCTTTTAAGCCTAGCTAGTCCTTATAGGCGGTGCGATACCGTTTATAGCATAATAGAGCCGTGATATAGTGTTCGCATTGTCTATTAGGATCTAGCTCTATTGGGTCCTTATCCTAGTCGGCGTAAATTGCTATTAGTTCTACGATAGTACTATCTAGGGTATTAATATCGGCTGTTTTAGGGCTAAATAGGGCCTAATCTTTATCTTTATTTTTATCGACGTCCGCGCCTACTAAGAACTGTCCGTTCTATTTAAAAGCGGCTTTACCGCTAAAGATATCTTTAGCGTATAGAGCTATGCCTATAGGGTAATCTCTCTACGGGTGTACGTCCTCCTTCGGTACCTCTTCCTCCTCTTCTACTAACGCCTATATAAACCTTCTGGATCTAAAGTAGAGAAGGGAGTTAGTAGCGAGGATCTAGTCCTATCTAAGTACTATATTATAGCTAGTAAAGGCGGCAGCCTAGAAGGTCTAGTTTACCCCTCTTTTATCCCCGTTAGAGTTCTTAGCTAGGACCGTAATATCGTGTTCTTTATAGACCGTTATCTAATAATTATTAAGGAATTTAACACGCGGTATAGGCGCTCTATTACTAGGGATCTAGAGAGATTACACTTAGTACTACGCGATTAGGTTAATCTACGCTCCGTAGTTAACTAATACCTTTAGCGTATATAGCTTCCTATTACTACCGCGGATCTCGACGTTCTAGTAATAGCGAGACGCCTTTCCTTCCCCCTTAATTTCGGCCCTAGCTTTAGGAAGCTAAGTTGTACGACAATAACTTTAACTAGGGCTACTCTTTTCCCTAATACGCGGGTCCGGTTAGAGTGCGGTTGACGCCTAACGTAGGGCTATAGTAGTTTATAAAGTTTCTACGTCTACCCCTCTAGCCTAGTCGGAATCCGCTACCCCTACCCCTTAGCGCCTAGGGAGCGTTTGTTAAGGGCCCGGACTAAGCCTATTCTAGGTCTTTCTTCGGCCTAGTATCCTTCGCCCTCGGCCTTCCCTTTAGGAAGAGTACGTTCTCGTATACCGATACGGCTTCTATAAATTCCGCTACGTCGAAGGCGCTTAAGAGCTTCTCGTTCCTATCGATCTCGCCCTCTATGTTATCCAGTAGTTTTAAGTAGTAGAAACCCTTATAGTTTCCTACCTCTTCGGGTATAGTTATTAGTATAACGTCTATACGAGCCTCTAGGCCTTATATATATATATATATATATATATATATATATAGAAGTTACTAAGGGACTAGTTTAGAAGCTGCTTATATATCTAATATTAGTTAGCTAACTTAGCTATACGAGTTGCCTTTAGGGTAATCTAGTCGCGAAGTACCTCCTTTAGGTCGCTCTACTCGAATACTCTATCTTCCGAGTAGTCCTTAGGATATTAGGACTAGTAGCGTACGATAGCTACTCGGAGGTCCTTTAGTGTTAGGGAAAGCTAAGGCATAGCCTAGCTCTAGACCTTAGGTAAGGTCGTTAGATAATACGACGCCGAGCGTAGCGGCGAATGCCGCTTACGTAACGTATAGTCGTATATTAGGAGGCACGTAGGTACAACGTAATAATAGCAAGAATTAGTTTTATTACTAGTGGAATTACTAGCTAGCGTTCTATACACTGCGATATCTTTATACTTCTTATAATTCTAATTCTTCTCTAAGAGCCCGCGGTCTATAGAACCTAATAGCGGACGAGATACCTACCGGCGAGCTACTTGCTCCCCCTTAGCGAGCTATAAGCGAACGACAAGGGTCGGCAGTACTATCCAATTAATTAACTATATCGGTTCCCGATGTGGAGATAGAGATTAATAAGCTAGATTAGGAAGCGGTAAGGCTTTCGGCGGCGCTTCGCTTACGTAACGCTCGCGTCCGCGTATAGAAGTTACGCTATATAGCCGCTATAGAACCGCCGGGCGGAAGCACTCTAGGAGTAGGAGATAATAGCTCTATCGCTACAGCGGACTCTATTAAACATCGTCGTCGATAGCTTAGTTAAGATAGCGTCGGGACTCCCGAGTCTACGTCTAGCCTACTAAGCGCCGGAGTACCGCCTACGAAGGGCCTAGCCTCGCGTCCGAAATTAAAAGAGCTAAGGAACTTCAAGGGAGAGAGTATTACTAAGAGTCGACAGTTCCTCCGTAAGCTCGAACTTATCTTTAAGCTCTCGGTAGATACATACTCGATAGAGAGGGAGAAGATCCTATATAGGGTAA
>JALRMM010000259.1:0-52781 GCA_026122155.1 Zymoseptoria crescenta | reverse complement strand
ATACGCCTTACTTAGAGACGTCGTAGCCGGAGGCTCGATAGTCTTACCGTCCTTATTATTATTCTTAATAATAGGAGAAACTTCCGTAGTCGGAGCCTTTGTAACTCCCTTTCTTAAGCGCGGAGTTTTCGGAGTCTAAGGAGCATTAGCTCCCTTAGTAATAGTAGCTTTCGTCTATAGACGGGACAAAGTGCGAGGCTTCTTAAATAAAGACGCAATAACTTCGTTACCGTCTTTAAAGCTAGCCGTAGCGCGGCCGCGTTTTAGATCGGCTTTCTTAATACCGGAAGATTTCCAAGGGGTTAGAATATTCGCTAACGAACGTTTGCCGAAGGACGTATACGTGCGTGGCGTGTCCTTATTAAATTCTATTAGAGTAATTAGTATATCTTATAGAAGCTGTCTTAAAGGCTCTTACGCTTAGGCTATATAGGTTGCTATCTCTTTCGAGGCTCCGACAGCTACGCTAACTTATTAGGTAGGACCGAACCTAAGCCGAGGGAGTCGCGCGAGCGTACCTTAGGTTCGCAGGTTACGCTAAATCGGTATGCTATAATCGGATTAGTATAGGCTAGAGATAATTATAGATGCGCTTACCTATTGAGTCGTCCGTTAACGTATCCGTAATACGTAGGCTAGGCCGCTTAGAAGGCTTCTACTACTAGGACGAGTAATCCCGAGGGTTATTATACCGCTTAGCTATCGGTATAGTAGTCTTACTGCTTTAATAGCTAGATTAAGCGAGATCTTTCTTAGCTAGAGGAACGGAAACTATGCAAAACTATCGTAGAGGCGGTATAGTTTTATCGAGCTCTATTAAGAGTCGACGTTTAGCCGAGGAAGGATTAGATATACTTATAATATACTGCGTGCGATATGCGAAGTCTAAGCGAGAGTAATGCGAAGGTAGTAGTGTCTAAGAAAGTTAGCTCCGAAAAATAGAGGGTAAATAAGTGTAGAAACTTGCCGTCGCCTAGACACCCTCGATCTACTATATTTGTTAATATTATTGTTAACAACTTAGGAATGCATTAAACGGAAGTAGATATTATAGAAGCAATGTTTATAGTAGACGGCATAGATATATGCACGCTGCTGCCGGGCTAACTAATAAGTTACCGGATGTATATATATAGGCTCGTGCCGTATAATATGCAAAGTAATCGCGAAGTAATTACAAAGTAAGCCTACTAAATCCCCTATAAGCGCGCCGAGGACGACGCTTATAAGGAGAGGAGGCAATTGTAATAGCACCGCTAAGAATTGCTATAAGGATTACTACTAAAGGTAGTAATCCGGGTCGAGTAAAGTTATCCTTTAGTTATATAACTAAGGAGGTAACGAATACTTAGCGTATACCTACCGTATATAAGGCGAAGGGCTTGCGCTCGTACATTAAATTCTATAAGAATTAGTCTTACCTTTTATCTAGTGGATATTAGGCGTTCCTTACATTACTATAGACCCTATCGCCTTTATACGTATTATACGCATCTCCGGAGTAAGTCTAGGCTTCGCATTACGCTTTACTTTATAGTAGCCGGCGCTATAAAGGAGTCTCTAAACTAACATTAGCGATAGCTTATATCCCCTCGATAGTAGATAATAACTAATACTAGTAGTAGTTAGTAAGCGTATCCGTCGATTCTTACCGATAGTCTAAACTACCTACTCGAGCGTAGCTATAGAGGCTACTACTAGACGACCGGACCTTAGTTTATTAGTAAAGTATTTATCTCGGAAGGTAGTACTATCGAATCCACGCCGTCGTGCCTCCTTATATATATTACGACAATATTACTCTAACATACTAACGCGCTCCTTTACCTACGTATACGTATATCCGAGTTTACGTATAGCGTAGGTAGCTGCTCGAGTAGCAATCGGATAGTAATTCGCTTAGCTATTACTACTCCGGTTTTAAGGATCCTTATAACAGCCCTAGATATAGTCTAGCTAGTTAGTACGGAGATACTACTTATTATTGCGTTAATAGATAGCATTAATGCGACAATAAGCCGTTGCTACTTGCATAAGCGGCTAGAGGTGTATATAACTAACTAGTGTTCGCAGAAGCGGCGGAAGCGCTAGAAGTTATTATTAACAGCGTTACGAGGCGGTAAAATAGATAGCGAGAGCAAGCATTACGCGGAGCTACGGATAGTGCGATAGTAATATTAGTAGTAAGATGCTAACAAGCAACAGTCTAATGCACTAACAATGCACTGACCATCGCACTAACTATTGCACTGACCAGTGCACTAACCACCGGCGAGGACTTCTGATTCGGACCCTCGTAGTTGGCGATTATTCGCCGGGTTCTGGATTGCGTGGTCTTTGCCCCTGCATTGAATTGGCTGGATATTTTGAGGGATCGTGTTCGATTGTGGTGTCTCGGACTTCTACTTGGGCATGGTGTGGGCTTGCACTGCTGGAAGTCAAGCTGGTCTGATCGTTCGAGGTGAGAGCATATAGAATAGAAAATCGCACGGGAATGAGCATGAGTTGCTTTCATGTTCCTCCCGTCATCGACAAGCGAGTGATTGGAGAGGAGATTGAAGTTTGTATACTGTCATTGGTTTCCCGCTGCCGCTTCTCCTAGATCTGTCGTGGTTCTCGATATCTGCCTTGTGTCGTCAATTCATATCGCGGGCCCTGCCCATCCATCCCGTCGAATCTTCATCAGATTACTCTGTTTGTGTGGAAACGCAATTTCTCTCTCCTTGTAGAAACCGCGCTCCTCGAGATACGTCTTCAGCCTGTCAAATCGTCAGCAAAATCACCACTCTCCACCAGCGGGGGATGCGTACTTCTCATTATCGACCCTCGGCTCCAGCACCACGGTTTCCGTCCGGCTGTCTCCCAACCAACACGCATGAACCAAAGCATCGACCCACACTTTCACGCGATGTGCACCTCTGAACTCGTCTTCGCCGACCAAGACGTGCAGTCCTCGGTCGAAGTCTCCGACGTCACCGCCCAGATAGCCCCCTAAGCGGTCCTCCTTGACCCAGTACATCTCGAAATACCCGAACGGCTTTCCGTCGAACAGGCCAATCAGGGGTATCGAGTGTTTACTGCTCAACCCCGACCTGAGAAACTCCTCCTGATGCGAAACTGGGCCAGTTTCGCCCCAACTGTGGGATACCCGCGGCGAGTTGTGCCATTTGTGGAGGTACTCTACATCTGACATCGTTGCCGGGCCGGTGTTGGGATGCTGTCCTTCGTGAGAAGAAGTGGTGCGGAGGATGTCCCGGCCAGTCCGGAGATTTGCGTCGGAAGGAGCAGCGGATGAGGGATGGGAGTGAGGATAGGGACCGTTGTAGGGTACTGGACGTTTGGAGAGCGAGGCGACGCGGAGGGAGAGGTATTGGTCCAGGGAAGGGATGTATCGCATGTAGATGGTTTCGCCTTGCCGGAAGGGTTTCGGGCGGAGAGGGTGGCGGATGTTGTTGGTGAAAGTGTATTGAAGCGGAGGAGGAGGGTAGTATGTGGGAAGATGTGAGGTGGAGTAGAAAGGTCCCGGAGGTGGCGTGGCGGAGCGGGAGTTCGCAGAGGTCAAGCCGAGAGTATGGCGATCTTCTTCACGAGGATCGCTACGAGAGGGAGATGACGGTCGAGATCCTGCTGGGCTGAGGGCCGGGAAAGGAGAGTTGGGGTGCATGGGCGTCAAAGTGAAGAGATAGATTCTGGGATCCATCTGCCAGAATGCCTGGCGGGAGACGAACATTTTCGTCCATCCCTCGTGAGCGTTCGTCACGCCATCGTCGGGGTCGAGACCGACGGAGGAGTCTTCGGATGCGATGAGGCCCATGCGTTCGAGTTTGGGAATCAATTGACGGCCTTTGAAGATGCCTTCGCGGTTGATGTTGATGCGCCAGTCTCCCTTGGGGCGGCCTTCCAGGGGAGTGGATGAGGAGGCTGCAGTGGTGAGATGTGGAGAGGGAGCGGGCTGGTGGAAGTACCAGTAGAGCGTGGCCCAGAGCATCATGGCGATTTGGCGAGTGGGAGAGGTCGGAGCGCGGAAGTCGGCGGAGGAAGGGTTGGAGATGGAAGAGATGAAGAGGTGGTCGTTACGGAGGGTGGGAGTCTTGTAGCGGTGAATGGGGTTCTTGCGGCCGGTGGATGGGTCCGGTGGATGGTCTTGGTCCTCGTCGTCGTCCTCATCGTCTTCGCTGTTGATGATGATGGTCCAGCCGGGAGGAAAGACATTGTGTGGGGTGTGCAGGTCGTTGGCTCTGAAGGAGAGACCTCCGAAGACGGGAGACACGCTGAGGGATTGGCCGTTGGGGAGATGGACGATGGTGGGTGTAGATGGAGCCATGTTGCTCGAGGGGGGTCTGGTTCAGGTTCGAGACGTGGAAGTAAGTGGTGTCGAAGAGGGTGGAGTTGATTCCTACTTTGTTTTTTCTACCCTACTTCTACGTGCGATATCGGTAGGCCAAGCGAGATGGTATCGTCAAGATCGCGTCTTGCCACGACGTGACCTCGGCGGCTCTACCTCGCGAGTTGTTGGTGGGCGGGGTTCTTGGTGAGAAACGACGACGTCTTCCATGAAGGATCTCCTGTGCGAATAGAATACCACGACAGACGAGCAGCGCGTACTCGGTATGGAAGTCAATCTGGCGTGTGGTGATCTCACGGTGATCGAGCCGACTTTCCCACAGGTTGAACCAAGGTAGAATAGTAATCGTCACCTGCAAGATCGAGTGAGGTCGACCCCACCACCATCCGGTCCAGCCCACCTTCGGCGTGAAAGTCTAAAACCTCACGCGATCTGTCGAGTGTAGTGTATACAGTATTCAACCATGGATGATGGGAAGAAAGATTGGCATACAGACGAACCACCAACTCCGCCGTGAACCTGAACGCGTCGAACGTGAGTCGGGTACTATACAACGGCGCATCCAACAAAAGGAACCACATCCGCGTCAATCTCGCTTCCAACGGGACAGCATATACGTAAGCGACATGGATCATAGTGAAGATTCCAATGTAAAGTACCTGGGAGCTCTCTGCAGTTCTTTGGCCCGGTCCTCACGGTAGTATATCTCATCGAACACACGAGATTCCCCTTCCGCCCCGGGCCGCTAGTCAAGGGTCCTCGTCTTATTTGAGGGTGTTGATTTTATAGGTTGCTCTCGGACCCGTCTCCTGGGTGCCGGCCGGATCAATTTCATTGAGTTACGCGCTGACGGCGCTGAAGGATGGACACGATCGTCCTGGTCTTGACGTGAATGTGGAACAGATCGGCCACAAACAACGACGAGACAAGAGAATCGATATACCCATACCTTGCGTGCGACGATCGACGCCATCACCGGGACCCTTTTTCCAGGACTCGAAGTACCGATTGGATGGTGGAGCAGCTGGGTGGTAGGAATCAGCACATGCATGAGAAGGAGGATTACTTGCAGTGGAAAGAAGGACACCGCCAGAGCTGAAGGCCATCTATCAGCGCGTGAGGCATCTGTTCAGCAGGAGGATTGAGATCTCATCAGGGCACGCCAGCATTCGCCGAGGACATGTACGACAACTAGAGACGAAAGCGCCTCAAACGCTCCCTCGCACTTGCGATACCTCCTCCATGGGAGCATAGACGAGTGTGCAACTTGTCTTTCGACCGGGAATCCTGGAGCGCGCATACCCACCGCATACAACACAACCATGCTGGCCCGCGATGATCAACGTCCGACGAGCGTCGTTTCCGTGGTCAGTCCACTTCAGATGACCTTCGACTTCGAGCTTCCGCCGACCCCAATCGCCGCTCAGACCACACCTCTCCCTCCTTCGCCGTTTCTACAGGAGTCCTTCGGTGCGATCGACGATGCGAGCCAGGCGAGAAATAGTGGGAATAATGGGACCAGAATGGACTCTGGAAGAGCGCACGAAAAGTCCAAGTCGGTCGCGGGCACATCTCCAAACCTGTCGCTGCCTCCAGCAATACCTCCGAAGGTGCCCAGACCTCGGACAAGTTACAATTCGCTTCGATCGGCGAGTGGGAATGTCATGGGCAGTGGAAGCACTTGGCGGCAGGTCACACCACAGCCCAGCTCGAACGCACGACAACCTAGTCCGAGTCCTCAGATGGAGTCATCTTTGTTCCCGTCCAAGGCGCCGACAAGTCCTCTACCAAACCTCCCAAGATCTGTGACAACACCCGTGATCATGAGCCGACAATTCATCGACTCGCGCGACAAGCCATACAGTTCTCCACCTCCACCAAGACCTAGTGCACCATCGAACCACAGCTCTCCGAGTCTTCTACCACCCTCGCGGAGAGATACTGCTCCTCCGAGTCCAATAATACCCGGTCCGCGAATAAGTCCACGACCGAGCATGAAGAGCTTGACAAGCGGACTGTCCATCAAGAAGAAGCGATCAACTACTCAGCTTCCTCCGGTCGAGCCAATGCCGTCTGCCCCTGCAATGACAGTCGGCACTCCATATCAGGATAATTCGGCAACATTCCCATTGCCGCAGCACGTCATGACACGGCCGAAGACGGCTGGTGCAGCTACGACGGTGGCAGGTGTGACTGTTCCTACACATCACACAAAAGCACAGTCAGTCTCCAGACCAACTCTGAAGCCGAAGAGATCATCGACACCGAAATTGGAACAGAAGGCTGGGAAGGAGAAGAAAAACGATGCAAAGCCCGAGAAGGAGAAGAAGAACGAGTCGAAACGGAAGACACGACTACTCAATCCTATGAATCTCCTGCAACGAAGACGAAGCGATCATCCCGATACCGCGGTCGATGAACGAGTGCAACGAGAAGCACTCGCGCGACAACGAGATGTCGTCGCTGTAGGGGTGAATACACCCGGGCCGAACTTTGATCCACGCATCAAGGGGAACATGGTCCACGACTTCAGCGCTCCTCGTGGCAAACGCAATACTTTTGACGAGACAGACATGCCTGCAGCGTATCTCACTGGCCAGGTCTCTCCCGACGGCACACCTCTCTCCCCATCCTTTCCACCACGAAGTTGCTCTTTGGTAAATCGTGGACCGCTACGTGAATCCAACCCCAACGAAAAGAAGCCTCTCCATACCCCCAACTTTGTCGAACATCTCGATGAGCATCCCGAAGCCTCTAAGCGAATGAGCTCCATCCACGCCGAAAACCTCGAGAACCAAGCATTCCTCCAACGTTTCTCTGCGCAAGAAGATGCTGTCCGCTCCGGCTCGCAAGAAAGCGGCGTGCTTCCACCTTTTGCTCGCAGAAGCCAGCCGCCTTTAGACCCGTTGCAAGCCAGCTTATATCATGATGACCAGCCTCAATCCAGCAGTCCGCCTGCCAGCGCCGCAGATCCGAGAGAAAGCTCCTCGAGCCAAACCAGTTCTCTCAGCGAAGTCAGTCCCATCACGGCGCGCAGCAGCGTGCAGATCTTCAGTCCGACATCCCCATCCAGCACGAGCAAGACCTCTCGCCCGGTGTCGCAGTTCAGCGGCACGCAGGCATCGACGGAACAGAGGACCAGTCTGAAGAAGGCGCCCAGTATGGAGAAAGCTGGCGGGGGCAAGAATTTGAACGAATCTACGACAAGTCGGCATTACTCAGTCGTTCTCGCTCCGCCTGCTATCGAGACGATTGAAGAGGGAAGTGTGGATGGGTCGCCAGTGGAGCCGCCTGTTGATCGCTTCGTTTCGAGGGAGCCGCAGGTAATCGCAAAGGGGTACTCGTATCGTCAATCGGCTGGCCCGGAGACGCTCTTGTCAAACGTGCCAAAGGTTCCTTCTCCTCCCACCGCGACCAGCTCCGAGATGGAGAAACCGCCCACCGTGACACGGACATCCGACACACCCTCTTCCACCCACTCGCACGCCTCGCGATCCTCGAAGCCCCTCGTCGAGAAGCGGGCGTCCGCAGTGGGCCACTCGAAGCGCACCTCCACTTCGCCTTTACCGAAGCACCAAAATAGTAATGCTTCTCGTTTCTCTTTTCAATTGGGTGAAGGCAGTGCAGCGCAGGAATTGGCGTTGGAGGAGAAGCATCGTAAGATCACCTCAAGAGGCGAATTGCCTGCGACCACGGCCGCTTCTACGGCGAAGGAGGTGGATGATGATGGGGATGACGATGACTACTTTGATGAAGACGCCATGGATGATATGGACGAGATGGAGATGCAGGACAGTATGGGAGGTCTCGGGCTCGGCATACAGCAGGGCTTGGGTACGATGGGCTCAAACTCCTCTTCGGCCGTGGATACTACAGATTCGCAGGCGCCGAATGGGGGAGGGCCCGGTGGGTTCTATTTCCAGCACCAGCACAGCGCTGCGGTTGTCCCTACCTCACCAGAGTCCGAATCAGAGTCGGATGACGATATCGAGAACCACGGACCGCATGACAATACTGCCACCGCCACCCGACCATCTCATCCAGAATCAGCCACCTCGTTTCCTCACAGCAATGCCAAGAACGTCAACGAGGACACCGAGGGCTCAGTGTCAGACGCATCCTCCCTCTACGACGAATCGAATATACCCACCATCACCGACGAACGCGACGTTCCTTACGCCGATCATCCGGCCTTCCGTGCCCACTCAGCGATCTATGCTCGAAATTCCACATTGCCTCCACTGGCTCCGTACGACTCGCATGGACCGAACACGTACTCGACGTACGGCGCTCCAGCGGGTGGTGCGAGTAGTTATGCAGGCAGCTATGTCGGCGAAGACGGAGGCTATTGGAGGGACAGCACGATTGACGGATATCTGCGAGACTCGGTGTATTATGCGCCCTCGAGTTCTCATGGCGGACAGTCGAGGATTCAGAGTATGCTTGCTCCGCGAGAGATGCCACCGCAGGTGCCGGCGTCTGATGCCAGCAGTGGGATGAATCTTTCAGTACCTGGAATGCCAGTACCCGGAGATACGAGCCGTGGGCCGTCGACGACAACATCTCCAGTCAAGAAAGTCGTGCGTCCACCGCTTCCACACAGGGACAGTGGAAACTCCGAGCAAAATCGTGTCGCCAGCGGCATGAACTTCAGCACGTCCAGTCAGGGCCCTACGCCTCGAGAGGAGAGGACGGACCCTTTGCACAGCACGCTTTTGCCGACTTCGAAGGACAAAGCATTGCCTCCTCCCCCAACGGATGAAGCGTCTGTGCCGATGAAACCAGCTCGGCCACCTCCACCTGCGCCCATCCACGTCCATCATGCGGGAGCAGAAGTCGACGAACCGCTGAAAAGTCCACAACTCGATCCCACAACGCTCGCGGGTCTGGAACGTCCAGCGCCAGATGCTCGGTCAGAACAAGTGACTCCTTTGAAGAGAGACAAGTCTTTCCGCGTTGATGGACGACGGAACGGGAGTGTCGGCGGGTCGAGGCTGACCAGCCCCATCATTGCAACCAGGACGGAGAGTGGCGACTTTGAGTCCTTCGTCCGAATCGTTGGGTCACCCGCAGCTGCCCCGTCGCCCACGACTGCTGCGACGCCGATTGGAGTGGGACTGGGTCTGTTCCAGGATTTCCACTTCTCCTCTTCGGACGAGGATGATTCGCCCGAGCCATCTCAGCTGTCGACGCCTGCTCCTGCTCTGAATCCTGCGCCTGCGCCTGCGCCTGCTCCGACACCGACCCTCCTCTCCGCTTCGAACAAAGATGCTACGACGAGGCCAAGGCCGACACAGACGAACAGGAATACAATGTCGCACAACTCCCGCCCCAGCGACGCGTCGCACTATTCCCAGGAGGAGGGCAGTGTTGCCGGACACAGACCCTCGCCCGTTCCTCGGCCCTCGAACTCCCCGCCAGCTGTGCAGGCGTTTCGCTTTCCAAGGGCGAGTGAGACGTTCGATCATCACAAGTCTCAAGTCAACGACGATGACGACATGTACTTCGTCGACGATGAATTTGCGGAGGAGGTCGACGCTACACCCCAGCAAGACGACGGACAATTTGCCGAGAACACTTTCGATGAGAATCTTCTGGACGACGACGCCTTCCTCGCAAGACCGAATGCAAATCACCTCGTATATGGCCCAAACGGCGGGCCGAAGCAACGGGACAGCAGTGGGTTTTACTCGACTACCACCGGCACAAGCGGTGACTGCGGCCCTTATCCCACCTTCGCGTTGCCTTCAGGTGGAGCTGCTGCCGCGCAGGCAAAAAGGCATAGTCAGATGATGTTGGAAAATCTCGTTCTTTCAGACTACGCTACTGAAGATCAGCAGGAAGGTGGAGGATTCTTTCCCGTCGACCCAAAGCTCATACCCCAGCGCAACCCT
Organism: Zymoseptoria crescenta; assembly: GCA_026122155.1. Lineage (NCBI taxonomy): Eukaryota > Fungi > Ascomycota > Dothideomycetes > Mycosphaerellales > Mycosphaerellaceae > Zymoseptoria > Zymoseptoria crescenta. Next base: position 42,542 of record JALRMM010000259.1, on the reverse strand, counting down.
AGCGAAGATGCCAAACGCGGTACGGCTGCAAGCAATGGCATGCCCCCTCTTGCGGTCGCTCTGGGCGCAGCTGGCATGGGAGGCGAGACGGAGCGGGAAATGCAGAACGATCTGAATCGGTATTTTGACGTGCTTGCGAAGGCCGTCAATAGAGCCGAAAAGGAAGGCCGATTTGATCGGATTGCTTCGGTTGAGTTCTCGAGATCGGGGATTGTCGATGATGTTAGTGAAGGCGAGGAAGACGATGGTGAGGAAGCGGGGGAGAGGAAAGGAAGTGGAGAATTGCCGATGAGGGACGAGAGCTTGCAGAAGCCCAATGCTGGGATATTGGAGCAGAAACGGAACCTCCCAGCTTCTGGCTCTTCTCCGCCCAAGCTTGGCTTCGACTTCGGCTTCGAAGACAGGCCGCTTTCTCTGCTGCTTGGGCCTGGCGGACCAAAGAAACCACCGCCGAGCAATGCTTTCCCTCCTCGCGGTCTGGAGAGTTCTTCGACCGACCCGCCAACCCACCCGAGCGATAGCGCCAGCTTCCCTGCCTTTGATCCCGATTTTCCCACCGACAACGCGTACTCCTTCGACAACTACAACTCCGCCAACGACGATTTCAATGACAATGACTTTGACGACGATGATCTCATCGCCGCTGCCAACGCCGAAGTCCTCGCTTCCGACGACTCTGGCTTCTATGGTCAAGAATTCGCCTTCTACTCCCGTCCCCGGGCGAACTCAAAGGAAGGTGAAGTGGCGTTCGAGAATGGAGGATATTTCGGGATCGATGGAGACGATGGGTTGCAGCGCAACAAGAGTCTGCGGGAACCAAATCTGACGCCCATCACGGAACGGAGCGAGTTCTCTCAGAGGAGTTCGTTTGTGGGACACTTACCAGGCGGACCGGTGAGCGCCGGTGGTGGTCTACTTGCCCGCATGCCGGTGACGCCGTTGATGGAGAGTGAGATCTCGGGCGAAGAGTTGCGGAGATTGAGAGCTCAGGCCTTTGCGAGGGTCGGGTCGAGGAGTCTGAAGAGTGAGGGAAGTAATCGAAGCAGCGCGCAGAGTCTCGATCAGCATGGCACTTACTTCCATCCACCTCCACATTCGAGAGGCACGTCGGGTTCGGAGTCCGACTCGCCGCTCCATATGCCGACCCACACGGCAGGCAATCCCGCTGCTGGGTCGATGCCCATACTCGGCCAAGCTTTCCAAGAGCGTCCCACCTCCCCTCAGCAGCAGCAAAGGAGAGCGCTTTTCGACCCTTACGCCAACAACTCTACTGGTTTGCCCGTCGACTTGGATGCCACGCCTAGGAAGGCGAACACGCCGAGTACATGGCTTGACCCCGGTACCGTACGTAAAGCCATGCCACGAGACATCAGCAACAGCAACCTCGGCACGTCTGGCATTTCTCAGGGGTCGCCGAAGGCCATGTCGCCCAGGACCAGCGAGGCGGGTTTCGCATTTGGGTTCCCTGCCGCTCCGACCAACAGCACCTCGCAGCAGGACCCGAAAAGTCCTCGCAGCCCGACGGTGGGTCACAAGCATGAACGCAAACCTTCGGACTCGGTGACGTACGTGAAAGAAGATGATCCGGATAGAAGTGGCAAGCAGAGGTGGGTGCTGGAACGGAGGAGAACCAGTGAATTAGGGGGTGAGGGAGAGTTGGTCGGGAGGGAGCTGGTCAGAGGTGGATGGATCTGAGGTCGTCTGAAGAGGAGGAGGTGATGATGGCTTTTAGCGCGGGCGTTGTGCGGGTTTTGTGGCGGCGTTCGAGCATAATGTACATCTAGCGAACATTGATGCTTTGTCGTTACTACGCGAGGCTGGTCCTGGGCCGGATGAACTGGGGATGATGGGATGGGAGTACCTTAATCTTGTTGGTCGTTGATGATTACATGTACCACATGGATCAATTCAGCGGTTTCAGCAGCGAAGAGATTGGCGTAAAGGTACTCGTGCGATGCGCCGTCAGCTGCGCACGCGAACGGCGGCGACACCCGTGCAATTGGCAGCATTGCAAACGCATCTGACTCTGTGGCTGACCGTCATGTCGCGCCCGGCGTCTCGTTCGGCTATACGAGTCCGCAGCGAGGAGTGCTGATAAGTGGAGTGGAGATTGGCCCACGTGTACATAGATAGGTCTAGGCTATGCTTTGTGGTCGTTTGTTGGAGGGTGTTGTTCGATGATTCGGTTGTTCCTTGATCCCGTCGTTGTAGAGAACTTGAGAGAGAGGTCGTTCGTGGAGCCATGAGAAGAAGTGGTCGTCGATTAGTAGAACTAAGGCTTGGAGAGGACGTTTTATCGATGGGACTTTGGAAAGAAGCGTCCTCGATGAAGACCTCTGAGAGGAAACTCGTCCACGACGACGACGACGGCTCGGCGTGTGCCACCGACGAAGGGCTTTGAGGAGCAGCGTGCGAGGTTGAACTAATCAAGCTGATGCTCATGAATGTAGTAAGTGGCCTTTGCCGTTGACGTTTGACGTCGTCGCCGTTCGTGATTCTAGATCGTCGTCGTCGTTCGTCGTCGTTATTCCCTCGCTAGAACACGCTAGATCGTAAGAAACGTATAAAACGACCTATCATTCGTAGATAACGTTTGCCCTTCACGGATTCCGCGAACAATCGACAATTGGAAATCCGACCGTAGGCATAGCTCTTGCATTGTTTGGGTGTCTTGCACAGATCCGCACACTGCGAGAGGCTGCTCGCTGGGATGTCGAATAAGGCTTTTCCGCGAATATCGCCGACTACGCCGCAGGTGGATGTAGCTGGTCTAGCGGGCGGAGGAGGTGGAGGAGGTGGTGGGGCACGCTGGCCGATCTGCTGGACAGGCGATGCAAATGCCATTTGACGGACGAGCGAGACCGTGAGGAGAGATGGAAGGAAGAGCTGCATGTCTTCTCGTGTGAGGAGATGGGAGAGATGCGAATAGAATGGGAAGCGAGAGAGATGTGAGCAGCACGTGAAGTGCTATCGCAGGACAACCGCCCAAAGACCGCAGATACGGTACTCATACCCTTTCGACCAATCACTCGCACCACAGCGCCAGCCATGGGCCGAAAAGCACCAGCATCTATCTGCTCCCTGAAAAAAACAAAGTCCACCAGATCGCTCTCCCAGACGTCCACCAAGTTCCAACCCGGCCTCGCCGGGAAGTTTTCCCTCGAATTCATTCGGGGGGGTATCTAATGACAAACGTTGGGCTACAGCAAAGCGGCATCGCCGAGGAAGAGGCGTACGGATGCTTTTCGCCAAAAGCGCGCTCTCTGGTTCTCAAGCAACACCGGCGTTGACGAGAGGCCACTATAAGAGGCGCGCGTAGTTGTTATTCAAGGCGTTGGCGGTTATTGTTACGTCGAACCTCCAGATCCAAGGAGAGCCTTGGCGAGCGGTGAAGCCGAAGAGGCGTAGACAGAGTTTTTGACTAGAGCGTTGTCTCGCGTGGTCTTCGTCACCAATCGCCAAGCTCGCGTGGATGGAAGCCTCGTGGGAAGGCTTCCATTTCCACGTTTCCACGAGGCTGCCACGAAGCCACGAGTCCGTACTGATCGTTGGTCGGCGCTTGAGCTTTCAACGAGGGTGTGCCAAAATATGGTCTGCTGGTCCCGGCGCAGTGAGTCGCCTGAGGGCTTTCATTCTCGGCAAATAGACTGCATGTGAATCGATGCATTGGCGCGCGAACGGTGTCAATGTGCGAACGTTGCGAATGTATTGTCGAGGTCGCCTGATCCTGATCTGAACATCCTCACCTCGTATGAAGTCGGACATCCGTGTTGCAATGAATGGTGAATCCCAGACCATCGACACCGCGCTAATCCACGGTCCATCCTCATCAACACACACTCACTTCGCCATCCCACAAAACAGCTTCTTCCATCCCTTCTTCTTGCCACTCCCCTCCCCCTCTCCACCGTCCTTGATCCTCACCACATCCTTCTTCCTTCCCCTCTTCGTCCCGTTGGCCGTACGAGAAGCAGGAGCCTGTACCACAGCCGGTGCGCCGCCAGAAGCCGTACCCGTCGTACTACCACTCCCACCTCGACTCTTCGACTGATCTGTTGAAACCTTCCTCTCCCTCCTCCTCGAACCATCAGCCTCCTCCTCGTCGCCTTCATCACTTTCACTCTCACTCTCGCCTTCATCCTCCCTGTCATTCCGTCGATCCTGCTCTCTCTTAGAGCTCACCTCCTCCAACGTCCCAGCATTCCCTTCCATCTCCTTCATTTGATTATTCCTCCGTCGATTACTCGCCGCCCGATGAACCAGCACTGTACTGCTCGAATCCGCCCGGCTCCTTCCCGTCTGTGCAGCAGCAGTCGCGACGGACGAAATCCTCGTCACATCGCCTCCATCATCAGAAGCCGCATTCGCGGAATTGCGCTTATTGCGATCTTTACCCAGCAGGGAAGTCTTCCGCATGAGATCGGAGGAGAAAGCTTTCATGCTGTTCGTGCGTTTGTCTCCTCCGGCGAATCCAGAGGAAAAATTGGGAGAGCCAGGTTGGGAGTTCAACGAAGTCAAAGAAGGCACCTGACCATGATTCGAATGGAAGGGTTTGCTTGGTGATCCTGGTGCGGATGGCAGCGCCTCGTCGAATTTCAGACTCGCGCTCCAGCCTTCTTTGAATGTCACCCAGATTGCAGTCAACGTGATGAGGTCTCGTAACGGTTGGTCGGGTGTGAAGATTTGCTGCGCGGAGTCGATGGGATCCTCATCCTCATCCAGAAGGATCGGCGGCGACCTCTGAGGTGTGCCCATTGGAGTCCCTCCAGCTGGGTCCGGGAGTTTGTAGGTGTCGTTGATATCCAGGGCAGTCCTGGAAAGGCTTGCGATGACCGGATGGCGTCGAGTGTTGGGCGAGATGGTGCTGAAGTTGAATTTCCTCGTTCCGTCGCGACCGACTGTCGAGCCGTCCTTGTTGCGTTTCGGGATCCAACGGATGGTTTGGCCGAGACCATGGGAGTCCGGGCAGAAGAACTCATAACCGCCATTGGCGAGGGTTTTGGACTCCCACTCTTCTCCTGATGTGGCCATGAGGACGCGAGGAAGTTTGCGTCCTGCAGCGGCGTTTTCATCTTTATCCTTGCCGCCACGACCTCCTTTGCAGATCAACCCAATGACATTTCGCGCCTCTTGGTCGTTCTCGTCCTCCTCCGAATCACCGTATTTCTCGGCCTGGAGCACGACCACATCACCGGGACATAGTCCATGCCGTGAGCGGAAGACTTTGCCAACTGCCGAGTGCATTCGCATGGAGAAGTTGGCGCTTGGGATAACATCGTATGCAGGAAGTGGTCGACGCTGTCCGCTGACTCGGTGGAGTTGTAGTAGAGATCGTGGACGTCGGTGGAGCTTCTGGCGAGCTCTCGATTCCGGCGGCGGGTGACACACGCTGTAGTTTGTCCTTGGCCGACTCTTCTTCGATCTCTTCCCATCGACGCTACCTTCTGGCGAGCCGCGGTCGCTCTGGTTGGAGCTTGGCGAGGGCTCAGCGAAGAAGCTGCTCCGACTCGGACTAGGAGGGCCGGAGTGCCCGCGGTCGTTGTAGGATGCGATGGAGAGGCCCGTGGGTCGCTTGACTATTCCATTGCTAGCTGTTTGTTGTTCGTCGAGGTTGGGTGTCGCATCGGCGTTGGCAAAGGGATTGAGGATTGTCGGAAGGCTCGGGATCCATCGTGAGAAGGTCGTGGGCGGCGTTGGCGCAGTGGTTCCAGTATCTGCCATGATTCATGCCGACGGTGGTGGTTGTCTCCTTTCGCGAAGGGGTGCAGAGGGGTCGGGGCGGAGACGAGGCCGGCGGTGGTCGCGATGAGGGTGGGGATGTTGTGGAGAGAGTCGCAAGAAATACGAACAAGTGGAAGCCTACTGGACGAGTCAGCAGGGGCCATGAAGGACAGGACTCCACGAGGATCATGTCTGAGGTGAGCAGATCATCGACCACAGCCTGAGTCTCGGGGACACATTGGCGTACGTTGGACGGTAGGTATGACGGGCGAGCGTCCGCTTGGCGAGTGGAACGATCGGCGAGCTGAGGCTCAGCTGATCCGCGACTTTACGAGCGGGAAGTCCAATTACGATGCAGCAGCCATTGAACGAGAGTGGTGTGAATGTTTTCGAGGAGTGATGTGTAGGTGTGCGATTGTTGTGGGGGCGTTCTTGTGAGTATTCGACGGCGGCAGTATGGAATGAATCCACAAGTCGAGGTCCGGTCAATAGATGATGGTACGACAATTGCTGCGGTGAAGGATGAAAGCTGTTTCCGGGCAGGCTTTGGAGTGAAACAAAGATCAATTGCGGTGAGCGAGTGCGTGCCAGAAAGACGGAACGAAGGCAGCCAGTGCGGAGAAGGTGAAGAATAGTCTTTGTTGTGTTGGCGTAGAGAAGGATGTCAGAATGTCAGGATGTCAGGATGTCAGTCATGTCCGAACATCCGTCTTCCGTCTCCCGTTGCTTGCGTTCGTCGCAGCCTGGAACGAACCTACCTTAACATCCCCCAATCATGTTGGTACCGAGCCACATCCGTCGCTTCATCAACAAGCTTCCTCCTCTTCAGATCGTCATGATCTCCCTTTCGTATTCACGGCGTATTCGCTTGAGCCAGCTGTACACGCAACACGAAAGCAGACTTGGTCTTACATCCTCTCAGCACTCGACTCAACGATACCACCATCGCGAGCGTATTGCGTACAAGATCTCCGTACCTTTTGACAAGGCATACGTAACTAGCTACCCGGTAGATTCGTGGAGCTCATCGGTCTTCAATCCTGCTAGCCTCGCCGGATCTCGTCGGCGCAACTGTTCGACCCGCGCCCCGACATTGTGCATTTTGGTATGCACAAGCAAATTGTCAGGTCGGACTGTACTCTCACCGGAACCCGGGCGCTTCCATAGAGCTCGACAGATGCGATCGTCATCGTCTCTAGTCTCAAGTCTCCAATGCGTGTCACTTCGTCTGTCAAATCTCAGGGCCAGGCGTCCAACCAGAAAGCTGAATACGCTATACAGCTTGTGACGGTGTATATTCAAAGTCGCCAATGCCTTGATCCATCTCTGCTTTCCTTTCCGCGTACGCGTCTGACGCGGCCAAGCCAAAGTCACAGAGTAAGTTCTGGAGAGGGCCCGCCCGCATGGACTGCACCTCTCCTTTCTGAAACGCCGAACATTGCCCGAGCGACATCGACCAAGTCCACCAGTCATTGGCGACACTGTGAGAGAAGCGATTGCTACCATTGCTCAATCTGCGGCGTTCGTTGCCATGGTACGCTCTGTCCAGGACCCGACAAGGACTTTTACAAGAGTCGCCGACAACACGACGAGTGGAGCCCGACTGGTCGCCTACTTCCTCACATGGAAAGCAATACTGCTGGTCATCGCCGTTGCGAGTCCTGGACCGGGCTACGACACTTCAACCCAGCTGTTCTTCGCTCAGAACGCTGAAGACGCTGCCTCTCCGCCCGGACTCATCGCGGAGGCCAGCCGACATGTGGCCATCAAGCTGACCCGCTGGGACGCCATATATTTCACATCCGCCTCTGTCGACGGCCTGGTCTACGAACAGCAATGGGCATTCAGTCCAACATTCGCCAAAATCACCTCTATTCTCGCCCGCGGTTCGTCTTAGATACCACACCAACTCTACCGACACAGGCTAAGTAATCCTCTCAGAATTCCCCCTCTCTCTCTGCTCCTCAGCCACCTGTCACGCCCTCTCTGGCATCCTCATCTCTCACCTCACACACCTCCTCGCGGTCCTCACTTTGCACTCTCTCGTACTTTCCATCCTCCCTCTCACCTCACACCCCACTCGAGCCCACCGCATCGCCTTTACAACAGCATGTCTGCACATCCTCTCCCCAGCCGGCCTCTTCCTCTCTGCGGCCTACGGAGAAAGCACATTCGCTTTCCTCAACTTCGGTGGAATGCTGTGCTACGCTCTCGGCTTCAGGACCAGATCTAGATCTGCTATACCATCACCAGTCTACACCCTCCTCGCCGGCATATTCTTCGCCCTCGCCACTCTCATCCGGAGCAACGGCCTCTTCTCCGGCCTCGTCCTCCTCGGTGACGCCATCTCCCTCTCCTCAACCCTGCTCACCTCACCCTCTACCTTTCTCTCCAGAATCCCGCGCCTCGTCATCACAATTTCCTCCGGCTCCCTCATCGCGCTCGCCTACACAGCACCGCAATACATCGCCTACCTAGAATTCTGCTCCGACAAAGCTCCCGAACAAGCAAGACCCTGGTGCAACAACACTCTTCCGAGCATCTACTCCTTCGTACAAAGCCACTACTGGAATGTCGGGCTATTCCGGTACTGGACGCTGTCAAACCTCCCGCTGTTCCTCCTCGCGACGCCCATGTTGCTGCTCCTCGCAACCACCGCGGTGACCTGCTGCGAAGACCCGTACTTGGCTGATGCCGAGCAGGGAACACATTCCCCTCCTTCGCGTACTTGGGATGCAGAGATGAGCCGGGTCCGCTACAAGTCTCTCATGCGTCGATTTGCCGCGCCGCAACTGCTACTCGTGGCATTGGCTGTGACTACATTCCACGTGCAGATCGTCAATCGAATTGCCTCCGGGTATCCAGTGCTGTATCTGATGGTGGCGATTATGGTGGAGGGTGGAGGAGGTGGTAGAATGGGACGGTTGGGAGAAGGAAAGAATACCGAGTGCATTGTCAGAGCGGGAATGATATATGCTATTGTTCAGGGGGGGTTGTACGCGAGTTTCATGCCGCCTGCATGAGGAGTCTCTGCCAATGAAATAAGGGCGTCAAAGAAGACATTTACACGGCTACACTAGTTTATCCACCGCCCCGACCAGCGCCTTCGAAGAGCCGCCCTCCCCCAACTCCTCCCTCACAAACTCCCCTGCACATCCACCAAAATCTTAACATGCTCATCCTTCTCATGAATCAACGGCAAATACGCCTTCTCCACCAACTCCCCCATCTTGACCTTACTCGTAATCATCCCCTTCGGCTTCAACGTCCCCTCGCCCAACGCATCCACCACACCCTGGAAATCCTTCGCCTGATAGCCCAACACGGCTTTATAATTCGCCTCGCGAAACACCAGCCAATTCGGATTGAACGGCACCTCCTTCTCCCAAATCGCCACATTGACCACGCACCCCCTCGACCTCACACTCTTACACGCCGTCTCCAACGACTGCGGCACCCCCGCACAGTCAAACACGACATCCGGTCCCCTCACCCCGCCGCAAATCTCCAGCGTCCGCGCCGGCACATCCTCCGCGGTCGGATCCAACACGTGCGACGCCCCGAACTCCTTCGCGAACGCCCGCCTCTTCTTCGCCACCTCCACGCACACCACGGTCCGACACCCCCTCGCCAGCAAAACCTGCACCACCGCCAACCCGATCGGTCCCCCTCCCAGCACCACACACTTCGCCTCCGTCCCCCGCTCGGACGCGCCGACCGGACTCGCGTCCACCGCGTGCCACGCCACCGCCAACGGCTCCACCAGCGCCCCGACGTCGAGGGGGACATTCTCCGGCAGGGGAAACACCGCCGCGGCCGGCACGGCGACGAACTCCGACATGCCGCCGCCGCCGCCGGAGAGACCGATGAAGCCGCCGGAGGGACAGGCGTTTTCGGCGTCGAGGGCGCAGGCGCCGCAGGTGCCGCAGGAGATGGTGGGTTGGATGGCGACGGCTTGGCCCGGGTGGAGGTCGGGGCTGGTGACGTTTCGGCCGAGGGAGGCGATGGTGCCGCTGAATTCGTGGCCGATGGTGATGGGGATTGATTCGTGGGTTACGGGGTGGGCGGTGGTGGGGGAGAAGCTGTGCTGAGGGTCAGTCTTTGAAAGGGTCGCTCGGATGGAGGGGAGGGGACGGAGGGTTGGTTTACTTTGGTCCGCCCATGTACTAGGCATTGTCAGTGGAGATGGTCTCGGGGGGGAGGGTATGAGGTGTGTGTGTGTGTGTGTGTGTACTCACCTCGTGCAAGTCCGTGCCGCATACTCCAACGAAAGCGGGTTGAATCAACACCTGGTCATCGCCGCATTGCGGGATCGGGATGTCGTCTTTGATCTGGATGTCTTCTTTGCCGTAGTAGCGGGCGGCTTTCATCGTGCCGGACGACATGGTTGGAGCTGTGGGTGAGGTTGAAAGGTCTGAGAGGGAAAACACTTGGGGTATGAAGGGAAAGAAGTTGAAGTGAAATCCGAAGAAATGTAAGGTCCCTACCTTTCACTCATCCGAGATCCGCGTGCCCAGCTCGTTCGGCATATGATCATTGGTGATGCTGAAGGCGGCTGAGAGAAGTGATGCTGAGGAGAAAGGTACCGTTTGGCCGTGTCCAACGCGGGGTCAAGGGCGAGTGGAGGCGGGGTTGGGGTTGATCGATCGACGTCCAGGCATAGGGAGATCATGATCAACTCTTGGTCTTTCCCCTTTTGCAAACATGATGTTTGTTCGGGTTCAAGAGGAAGGTGTGAAGTGAATGAACATGGGGCAAGTTTTCGGATTGTAGATTGAACGGCACATGGAGGGAATGACCATCATGGTGGTTGAACCACGCGTTGCGCGGCATCGACTGAAGTGGGGTTGAAGCGGAGCCACGTCCGACGCGGCAATGATTGAGCTGCACGGGTCTGCATGTTCTGCTCCGTCGTAGTCGGCGGTATATACTGAGCAGCAGTATCGCAAACAGAATTACTGTCCGCGAAATGCCCCAACATACCTCCTCTCAACCCAGTCGCTTCTCTCCATCACCACTCAACCCTTCCCATCACCCCGTCATCATCAACCTCCCAGAATCCTACCTCACTCGGTTTCCCGTCCTCATCGCCATGAACCAACCCAAACAACAACTCCCGCACCCACCTCCGGCTCCTTCTTCACTCTAGATCCATTCAGACCCGTCTTGCAATGCCCAGGACTGACGACCTCGAACCTCACTTCGCCATCTCCACCGTCAACATGTCCAACGCCGTCTTGCTCACCGAGTAGGGTATAGACGCCGTCGGCGGGTTCGTAGCTGAGCGAGCAAAGGAGGCGCGGGCGGAGGAGATGCCTATCACCAGAGGGCAAGAAGAGAGCCGTAGCAGGGGCAGAGCGGCGAGAGTGAGGATGTATGGGGATGTGACGTTTGTCGCGTAGGTTGAGGCGAAGGCTGTACGAGGATCGCTTTTGCTGGCTTCTGGAGAGGGCGCTATACCGGCGTTGTGGACAAGGACTGCAGGTCTGTCAGTATACTTCACAATTGAGGCATGACTGGGACGGACTAACCATCTAGCCTTCTCCACTGATTCTTGATATTTTCGATCGCAGCCTCGATGCTTTGGTCAGAGGCGACGTCCAACTCGACAGGATGGAAGCCGGTAGACGGATGAGCAGTTCGCAGACTGGAAATTGCCTCAGTGGCGGACTCGAGCTTGCGGCTGGCGACGAGGAAAATATCGGAGGGCTTGTGGGCAGCAAGGCCACTGATGATGGCGTATCCGATACCTCGATTGGAGCCTGTCACGAGAATGACTTTCGAAGCGGCCATGCTGGTTGGAAGACGGGTAGTTGCTTTTCAGGAGGACGAAACGTGGAGATGGAACCAGTTGAGCGAGGTGATGTGATGTGAAGCTGCGCACTGTGATGCGGTGGAGCTCCCTCTGAGTATGTATTCGCACGTCGGGCTTTATCGAGCATGTCCGATAACTCCAGCATACGAACATTGGGGTTCAAGTTTGTATCAGGCGTCCAGCGTTCGGCGGGCAGTCCTGAGCGTGAGATATCTGCGTCGGAGACAAAGGTGATAGGGCCGGTGTGCCCGGAGGCCGGTCGAGCTTGTTGATCCCAGGAAGGCCATAATGTCTGGTGGCATGTATCCCAGTGAGAGGTCTATTTCACTCGGACTGGTCAGACATGCTGTATCACGAGCACGTCTTCCTGCACAATCCACCAGATGCAATCACAGTCAATCCAGATGACAACGGCAGAGACTCGAACATCGATTGCTTCGTTTCCGCCGAAAATCATGGCGACGCTGAGTTTGCAGCTCCGAATCGCAATGGCAGGCTCTGTCTTGCGGCCAGAGTGTTGTCGAAGCGCCAGAGGTGTATCCTCCTGATGAACTTGGTAATCGATGCAGTGCCTTTCTTTCACGCTCATCCACCTGAGATCTCAATCTCAGTCCTTGGACGAGCTTTGTTCAGCCCCTCTAGCAACACACAAGCCTTGCACACTGCTTGAGAGGACAGATACCCACATCGCTCGCACGAGCCGAGGGTCTGCTTGGGCTTACCCCTGTTGCCCGGATTGTTGCCAGGCTTCTTGCCCTTCTTTGGACGTAGAGGCACAGTGTTCTGGGTCGCATCGATCGCTTCGACCGCGTCCTCTCCAATCGTCGTTGGCTTCGCAGGAGCTCGGATGTCTGTCTCCGCCCCATTTGCTGCAGCAGCTTCATCCTCCCTCAGCTTCTTCTCCATCGCTGCCATCTCTCCACCGCTGGATCCACCGGTAGCAGTCCCACAGCCACCCGCAGCCTCATCTTCCGCACCCTTCGCCACTGTGACGGCATCGCTCTTGCACGCCCCTTTATTGCTCGCATCCGCATCCGGCACCAACTTTGCCATGTCAATCCCCGACCTGACCACATCCAGAATACTCTCCGGCCGTATCCTCTCCAAGTTCTTGATCAATGTCCTCGCTGATCCTCGGAATGCCTCCGGACTGTACAGGCACTCCGTGCTGAAGTAGTCCAGTTTCTTGTGGTGGGCGTATAGCACAATCTCCTTCTCATAGGCGTACATCAACGGCTTCGACCTCTTGACATTTGTGATCCCAACCTCTCCATCCTTGCCCGTCGCCGCTTTCGCTGAAGGTGTGCTCGTAACAATACTCGTCGCTCTTCCCAGCCGTGGCAAGTCTCCTCGCAGCAAATTCATTAGCACCGTCTCCGCGACGTCGTCAGCGTTGTGTCCTGTCACCACATGCCCCACTCCCAACATCGAGGCTCCCCGATCGAGAGCTTGTCGTCGGAAGACGCCACAATACGTGCAGTTCCCTTTCTTTCCAATCTGCGCCACGACTTGGTCCATTGACCAACCATAGAGTTCTGCATAGCTGACAATCTTCAATGGCAAGTCATACTGCGCACTATGCCTCTTCACAGCTTCTAGACTGTGATCTCGGTATCCTGTGATTCCCTCGTCGACCGACAGCAAGACCAGGTCCAGACCCCAGTCATACCGATCGTTCAAGGTCTTGAGCACGGAAGCGAGCACTGTGCTATCTTTTCCACCTGAAGCTCCTATTGCGACTTTTTCGCCTCGCTCAAAAAGTTTCGTGGATATGATCGTCTCGGCCGTTTCGTCTTCGAAGATGGCTGTGAAGCATGGTGCACAGATTCGGGCGTGATTCTTTGGTCGCACAATCTGAGCTCGTGCGGTCTTGCAGATTTCGCAAGTATGGGGAGGCATCGTTATTGGATATGACGCGGAGTCATTGAGGTGGAGGTGGGGGGACGGAGGAACAATTGTTGGAGGCGAAGTTGTTGGAGTGATTGGAAGCGGAGCTGGCTCCGCGTCATTCATTCTACTTTGTGAGATTGAGGATCGACGGTCTCCCTTCTTGCCGAACCACTATGCATCTTCCTGTACTTCCACACAGCATCACTCGACATGCAGAATCTCTGCTCGCCCCGCGGCAGCAAGACTGATTGGATCGGCGCAACGATGCTAGAAATACTACGTTGAAGCTGAGCCATGGCAGCTCTCGATGCGAGGCAGTCGGCCATCTCATCTACGTCTCATCATAGGAGAATTCGTTGAGCACAAACATCATCAACGCGGGCTGTGGCGGCGTACAGTCGACATCATGCTCGTCACTCTGATCCGTATCTCCTTCGTCAATCTCGGTCGCGTCCGACTCGCAATCCTCTTCATAGCCGGCCCAAAAGCCATCTGGATGCCCGTCCTTCATCAAGACCTCTCCTCCGACTCGGCTCGCAGGTCCCAAATTCAGGATCTTCACAGCCCGCGGGAATTGAGTGGGTGATCGAAATGAAGGCGCAGCGAGAATCTCGGGCCTGGCTGCCCTCCGAGGATAGTGTTGTCGCGAGTAAAAGGATCGTGTACAGCAGGCGAAGGATCGTCTCGCTGAACCGCGCCCACGGCCTCTGGCATGTGCAGATATGCGATCGTTGTAGCGCACATATTGCTGAACATGGCGTCGTGTTGCATAAACTCCGGAGCTTTTCTCGCGTCTTCTGGTCCCTCGTCGTCGGCCCTCCATCTCGCGTGGCGACACCACACTTCCAACTGAAAGTCCTTGCGCAACACGTCCACCATACGATCGCGATCTTATCGCACCTGAGCAATCGACCGCTAGCTTTTGCTTCGCCGACCGCTTGCAGAGGTGCAGGATTTGGAGACTGGGACGAAGGTTTGCATATGCTTCCAGATGGGCGCCGAATTGAAGAATGTCGACAGGAATGGCCCCGGCAATCTGGATACTGGTCAATGGCATCGTGATGACAAGTATGAATGCATCGTAGAGTGGAGCGCCGTTGGTCGACGAAGATATACTCCTCGATGAATGGGCGTATGAGCTTGCTCTTGGCATCGCTGCCTGGAGAGGGATGGCTGTTCATCGCACAACACGTCTCGCAGCGGCTCGGCGTCGAGTTGGTCGCGTATGTCTTGTTCGGAGTCATCGGACGGTTCGCAGCGGGACTCGTAACATTTCAACGCTTGGGAGAACTTCTCGCGGCAATGAGCTCGCTCCTCGTTTAGCAAGAACGACTCGACTCTCTAACATTGGACAACTCTTGGACCGTTTGCAGAGGTGTAGTAGCTCGAGAGTTGGTCTGAGATTGCCGTACGCTTCGAAATGCGCCCTGAAGGTAAGGGCGTCGACGGGCAACGCCCAGGAAAAACTGATGTGAGTCGTCGATGCCATTACGATGTGCTTCGTCCGTCGCAATCGGTGGCGGGCTGGCGGGCTGGCGGGCTGGCGGAAGATTTACATACCTTTCGCTATTGCTGCCTTGGTGGAAGTCAGGGCTGGTGTGACACAGTCCTCAACATCAGGCAGCCATCAGGCAGTGGTGTGAGCATGTCTAGCGGACAAGAAGCTTTGATCTGGCGAGCTTGGCATCGGCCCGAAGTGAATGATCGAGTCTGTGTCGATCTTCTGCCGCAATATTTGGAGAAAGAAATGGGGAGACCGAGGAAATTTCTTTTCGCCCGTCGTTGACAGGATGTGAGAATCTTCGACGGGACTGGGGACGCCACGTTGTTGAGATGCGTTACAGGAATCTTCATGGCGAGCATGTCACTCGGCGTAGCTTTTGGTGCGGCGAAAAGGATGCTGGGCTACGCTTCCCATTTGGCGCTGCACGAGAAGGAAGAGATTCGGGAAGCGGAGGTGTGAGAAGGCGACCATGCGAAGATCTGCAACGATCTGCATGTACAGGCCACGAAGGGAAGATGTATCCTGCCGTTCTTGCTCGCGACGAAGTGCATGACCAAATTGGCCACTCGGCGGGAGGGGAAAATTGGAGTCGCGGAACTTACTCTCCCGATTTATATTTAGAGAGATCTCCTGCTGTAGGCAAGGGACTCTGACTTGACGCCGAAGGGCAATTGACTATCGCTCCCCACGAGGTGCGATATGGAGAGAACGTGGTCTCGATGCGGAGTATGTTGCGTGCAATATGCTGGGCAACGGCTCGACCAGCCCGGTCAATCGAGCGCTCTATCCCAAACGCAAGGATTCTGAAAGAACACAATGCAACTTCTCAATCAAGGGCATGCTTTGACCCTCCCCTGAGCATCGATCAGCGAACGACAGGCTCGATACAAACGCAGGTCCGCTTGCTCCGCCCTTGGCGATCCACCCGGCTGTGCGACGTTGCACCGCATAGAGTATCTCCGTCTCGATTCGACCAGATGCAGAATGATCTTCAGGTACGCGAGAATGGCCCAGAGGAGAGTGGAGCACCTCTCGTAAGGCACGAGAACATGTCCTTGTCAGCAACTCAGCATGAGCAAAGCATTGTGACTATGCATCGTCGTTGGGTTCAACAACGATGATGATCGGACAAAGTGGACTTGGTGGTCGGTCAAGAATGGTGAGCCACGGCGCTGGGCTGGCTCGAAGCGGCTGGAGGAGCAATGTCGTCGGAAGACCATCGCTTCGCTTCCCCGAACAATTCATTCCCAATGGGTGAAGAAATATCGAGATGGCCGGTCGGGTAGGAGGAGGTGGGACAAGGGGTCGTGCCTTCCACCCTCGCGGTGCGCTGCGTCCATCCATTGGAAAACAAGAAACCTGATGGACCCGTGTGCCGTCCCACCTCAAGTTACCTTGCTGGATATCCGTCCACGTCCTTACTTTACTTGTTCCATCTCTTCTCCGTCCTTGTCTCAGACCATCTTCCTCCTCTTCCTGTCTTCCCTTCATCACCACCAACAACGCCATCATGCTTCACGCCTCGCTTCTCACGGCAGCGGCCTTCATCACCATCGCACAAGCAGCACCCAATGCTCGCAGAGACCTCGAGACATATCTCGTCAGCACACAGACATGCATCACGAATCATCGATGCGGACAGACGGCGCTGGCCACGATTCCCACAACCACAAGGACATCATGCTCGACCGTCAGCCAGACCTTCACCACGTGCGGGACCTCGGTCGTGACGACGACGATAACGCCAGAGCCGGTGATGTCCACTACATACTTGGATGGTGAAGACAAGAGGGCGCTTGACCGCAGGCAAGCGACCATTTCCGTCACCATCACGGCGGCAGCACAGCAGCCTTGCTCGACGACGACCACAGTGTAAGTGCCTCGAGACATCATGTCAACGAAACATCAGCCCACTGACTCCTTCCCTTAGCTCCGAAGGCGTCTCAACGGTCTACACAGGCGAATACAACGCCACCCTCGCCCGTCGCACCGCCTCACCCTTCGACATCGACTCCTCCTTCAGCGACTCCACTCTCACAGAGCGCAAGCTACCACTCGTCAAAGTCCTCCATCGTCTCGGCCAAGCCGCTTTCAGCGACGACCAGAACATCTTCGAAGTCGACTGTCTCGCACAAGTCACCTCCTACATCGTCACGACTTCTACCATACAAGAGGAAGCCTCCACCTCCACCGTGACCGCTTCGACGCCAACACAATGGATCACCGTCAAGAACAAGCAAGCTGTACCCATCACCACGACTATCGTTCAGAACCCACCAGCCGCATCCTCCCCTTCACCCAGCCAAGGCGAAGGCGGAGTCTGCACCACCACCGCCGCCTCGGTGACCACAACGCAACATCTCAAGTGCGCTCCTACGAACATCATCTCCTCCCTCAGCGGTCACGGCATCGGCCAGACCCAAGGCAACGCCGCCAATTCCCGCGGTCTCGCACCAGGTGAGAACCCGAGCGCCTGCTGCCAACTCTGCATGGACACCGAGGGCTGTGCGGCGAGCGAGAACGATCCGGACGCTGGGAACTGCTTCTTGTGGTACACAGAGCCTGGATGCGGGTTAGGCTTCACGTACAAGGCGGATAAGAAGTTGGATGTTGGCGAGGGATTTTGGGTGCAGAGTGGGTGTGGATGGATTGCTGGAGAGGTGGACGCGTAGTGTGGATGATCTTGAGGGTTCAAGGAGAAGAGATGAGGAGACCGGTGTAGGTAATAATGGTGTGGGAATGAATTGTACCATCAAAAGCAAAAGTGAGAGGAAATGAAAGCTTAAGACCAGCCTAGCAAGAGCAGCGGGTAGTGAACAGATCAATAATGGAGCCAAGGAATAAGAATAAGTCATCTTACATTATTCCAAATTCCATCCAGCTCTTTCATCGTCCTCCTCAACCACCTCCACCACCTCCGCCCGCCGCCGCTCCTCCCAAAGCGGCCGTCGTTCCCGACGAACGGGCCACCCTGTTTCGACCACCACCGCCGCCGCCAGAACGATCGGCAGGCCGTTCAGGTCTCCAGCCCGTCTGCTCAGACGCATACACCCACTCTCCATCTCGACCGGACGCCGCTGAAGGCGCTCTAGGTCTCGGGTGGAAATGCAACGTTCCATCAGGGTGGAGATGTGTTCCCGATGTCGTTGCTGCCGTCGTCGTCGTGGCGGTGGCAGCCGCAGTCGTCGCGGCGTGGTACGACGGCACCGTCTCTTGCGCCTGCCTTCCACTAGCGACGGCTTCATCATAAGCCGGGGGTAACTCCTCCGCTGCACCCCCATCTCCAATCGAAAGCGTAGAAAACTCCGACGTGAGAATTTGAGCCGAACTCCCCGCTACTGCCGTTGCAGAACCACTCTCATCCCCGTCGCGTTCGATCTCCGGACAGACGTCGACTTTGAAGTCCCGCCTCGTGACGACGGATTGCGTGCCGACTTGTAGTTTCACTTCGATGCGTAGGGTGTACTCCCTTCCCACACTTCCATAGCGGAAGCTCGTCGGTACATGCGTCAGGGTTCCGACGTCGACTTCTTTGCGATACTCGGTCGCCTTGTCGAAGGGTCCGGGAGGGGAGAAGTCACAGGTCTTACACTTCACCGTCTCCCGATGCTCGATTTTCTTTCCTGAAGAGGGGACGGGGTCGTTGCCGAAGGTGTTCGATAGGAGGTAGACCATCACCGCGGTGAGCGAGACGGTACCCGCGGGCACGGAGGGGGAGGGCTGCACGCCGAGGGTGAAGGACAAAGGTTGGGAGATGTAGATGTACCGCGGGACGTGCAGGTATTCGAACGTCATGGGGACTTGTGGACGGGAAGAAGAGGTGGAGAGGAGGGATTTGGCTTTGGAGCGGAAGCCGGACGGTTTGGAGTCCTCAGGTGGTGGGGAGAATTCATCGATGACGTTGAGGATTGCTTGGGTGGAAGAGGTTGAGGTGCGTTCGGCGGCGATGGAGGGGGGGATGCGGGGAGCGTCGTAGAGGACTTCTTGTTCGTGGGCGGGGATGCCGACGGTTACGGAGGAGAGACCGGGTAGACTGACTTCTAGGCCGAGGGTGTAGACTACGGAGATGGTTTTGTGTTGCTTGTAAGCGACCGTCGAGCCGTAGAGTTCCAGGTCGTGGGACCCGTGTTGGGGCGCTGCGACGAGAGAGGGAGGTAAGGGTTCGATGGTGGAGGAGGTGGTGGTTGATTCAAAGTTGTAGGTTCCTGGCATTCCGGGACGGGGTTCTGCTCGGTAGCCGTAGGTGTTTATGGGGTCCGCTTGGGCTGGAAAGGGGATTGAGAACGCGATGGCGAATTCGGTGGAGGGATCGGCGCGAAAAGGTCCCGAGTGGATTGTATGTCGGGTGGAGCAGAGGTTGTGGCCGCGAAATTCGGCGGTCGATGGAGGATCGTTGTAGATCGCTGAGAGGGAAGGTAGTTAGTGTCGGGTGATAGCAAGGCCAGGGAAGATGGCTACCTTTGTGCTTGCCGTTAAGCAAGACATCGACCTTCAGAGGACCGAATAGCTGAGGATTGAGATTCGTGTTCGGCTGGTATATCAGGATCACGCGGCCGACAATCGGGTCGTTGGAGCCATAGTGTACTCGACTGCGGTCTGCGAGACGGATGGAGGCACGAAGAGTGCCAGCTCCTGTTTGGGATGTCGGTAGCGAAGACATGGCTTGTTATGAGGCATCGGGGTATTAAGGACCGTGTTCAGGTCGACCTAGGATCTTCTTGTAGTCGCTGCCTGTTGAGACTCGCATTCACATGAGGTGAAGTCGGTGGCTGTGGTTTAGAGTTTGAGGATCTGCAAATGGCGGAGCTGTAGGGTGATCCTTTGAGGCACAGCCTTGTTCGGGAGGCGTAGAATGGCTAGACAGATAAGACGTACTCTTGACCGAGAAGTGAAGAAAGTCATCACTTGGCGATGCGGCTGGATGGATGTGAGACTGAAGATGTCCGACCCTGGTCGGGTCAACATCGGAAGGATCTCAATTTGAAGGACATTACACAACTACGTCGGAATCCTGCTGAGAACAACATACATTACAACACTACAGCAACATGCGTGCAATATTCCTATCCTCCGCTCCTCGCTGCACCTCAGACTGCGGTCCCAATATCCTTCTCCAGCACCCCCTCCAAGCTGCCCCACAGGTCGCCAACATAATTCTCCGACCTCACGCCCTGCTCATAAACCTCCTCCCACCTCCCCACCACATCTGCCACAATCTCCCTCCCCGCCAGCCAAATGTTCTCAATACTCGGCCCAAACCCTCCCTGCTCTGCCTTCAACAAATGCTCCTCCTCCGTCTCTCCTGGAGGCGCGCGATCAAAGTCCGATGCCGTGCGCATCAAGATTATGCGGCTGAAGTCCAGCTTCCCGGCGATGGCGCCCCGGAGCAGTGCTTCAAGGGTGGCGTTGTCCTCTTGTTGGGAATTGCAGTACTGGCCGGAACCGTTTGTCAGGAGTTTGGTGTAGGCGGAGAACGTATCGCCGAGCACGGCGCCGGACCAGTAAGTGTTGGAGGTGCACGAGTCGCATTCGACGACGGATGGTGGGGCGTTAGCAGGTGCGGTGGGATATTTTGAACGGTAAGTTTGGGCTGCGGAAGTGTCGTTCAGAACCGCGCGGCGAGCGAGAGAGACGGCGAGCTGTTTGAGGTTGTTATTGAGCTCGAAGACTTCCGGTCCCGTAGAGGTCCTTGGGGTACTCGGATGGAGAGTCAGATCCTTGCGGGATCGTGGCAATGGAGGTGTTGGTTGTGTCTTTGGAGAGGGAGATTTGGTATTGCAGGTCGAGCTGGACGGCGTAGCGGGCGAAAGTGACCGAACCGGTGGTTGCAAGGGAGGGATTGACTCCGCCGATACCGGCAATGAGGAAGTATGTCCATGTGAGGTTGAAGGATGGGGAGAGCCAGAGAGCGGTGAGGGACGCGGCAGCATTGATCTCGCCCTCGCCGGTGACGACCTGGCAGATGGAGCCGGTGGTATCGCAGTGCACAGATGGGAAACGAGGGGACAGGCCCGGGATCGAGATATTGTGGGCTCGGAGATCAAAGTCCGGGCGCGAGTACCAGGTATTGGCTTCGGGAGTGAACATGCTGATGATGAAGATTTTGGGTGTGACAGGCAGGGTGAGATTGCATTGGACTGGCTCCTGGCTGCTCGCTCTCCTCTGATGAGGGAGTTGAGAGCTATACTCTGCCGACACTCCGCGTCTTGGTGTGATGCCCGGATAGATGGCCGGCACGAGGCTTGCCAGTGCTTGAGAGACCAGGAGACATGGCAGAAAATTGAACTTCATGTTGACGACCGACGAGGACGACCGGCAAAGAAGGAGGAACAGGTGTAAAAGGCGGACAACTTACTTTGAACTTACCACTCGCATTTCAACACGCTTCTGACCGGCCGGGGCATGCTGACCAGGTAGTTCTAAAGCATACGCCATCATAGATAAGATTGTGCAAGGTGACGGATAGCGGGAGAGTGATCGACATGCTGTCAAGAAGAGATCACAGACGAAGCGGCTGATGTCTGCTGCCGGAGCATTGCATGCTGCGACGACACATTGGCCGGTTGATCACATGAATTGTCGAAAGATGGAAGTTCCATGCCAGCGTGACAGCGTGAGTGTCGATATCGCTAGCGCCTGCTTACATACGCACGAACGCGTCTTCCCGTCGCGTCTCCTCCGCTCAGCTTCACCTCTGTCGGCTCGAACAACCACTAGTCTCCGCTTGCTCGACCTCATCTGGACCTGCCTGTCTTGAAGCACCAAAAGCCGCGCTCTCCTTGGGACGGCGCTTCTTTACATCCTCCACACACCCGAATCTTCAAGATGAAGGCATCCTTCTTGAAAGGCGTGTCAGTGAAGCTTCTCGTGGACGGCATCCAGCTCGAAGAGTACAACGACGAGGACTCCATCGACGGCGAGGAAAACACGTGCACAAGATACGTCCAGGTCTCACCAAACAGCACATTCAAAATCGCCCTCCAGATCGAGTCAAATTTCCGCTACAAGCTCAATGATCTGGTCGCGGAGGTCTCTCTCGATGGAGAGCGAGCGGATGACCTTGTGATTGTCGCCGATCCACATAAGAACACGGAATACAAGGAACTCCTAGGACCCAAGACCTTCACGAAGGGCAAATGGCAGCGCCAACCATACACTTTTGGCACCCTGGACACCAGTATGACTACCGTACCCGTCGATGTCGCCCCGCTTTATCTTGAGAGCTAACGATATTCTCAGCCGATGAAGCTCTCAAACCCGACCGGGCCGCAAAGTTGAAGGAGCTTCTGTCGCGCCTGGGAGAAGTCTCCGTCAAACTTTTCCGGGTCAAAGTGCGTCCTGAGTCTCTGACCAACGCCGACGAGAAGAAGTCAAGGAGCCTGAAAACGTCCGAAATTGGCAATGTTGTCCCCGAGAAAGCTCTCAAGGGCCGATCCATCTCCAACAAAGCCACGTGAGTACTACATAATGCTTCCCATCAAACGCAAATAGCTACTAACGTGAATCTGGTGGCGCAGTCTCGGCAAGCCGGAACCGACCACAGTGCAGACATACATCACCGTTGATTATCCCTATGGCAGGGAGCCAGTCGCGGTCTTCACATTCAAGTACCGCTCTCGCAGTATGTCGCTCCGCCCTGATAACACATCAACAATCCGTACTGACCAGTTCTCTTCCATTCTCAACAGAAGATCTTCAAATCGAGAATGTCATCCCACGCAGTCCAAGCCCTCAGCCTCTGGAAGAGCGGGACCGTGCCACACTCAATGCAGAAGAACTGCGCGAACTGCTGCGCCGTATCGAAGAAAGAACTGCAGACGATGGGCGGGTCAAAAATGAATTGAAGAGGGAGAGGTCGACAACGATAATGGTCGACGACGATGGCTACGACGAGGATGACGACGGGGTAGAGATCATCGCGGAGGCTCCAGCGAGGAAGAGATCGCGCACTAGTGGAGACTCTGGCGTTGTGGTGCTCGACTTGACCGAGGAGGACTGAGCGAGCGTATTGCCGCGTCGCGTTTTGTTTCCTTTTTCTTCGGGCGTTCTCAGCATTTACTATACCCCACATGGCGAGTCATTTTGTGCGAAGAGACATTGTCGAGACGCGAAGGCGTCGGATATTTCGGGCTCGGTGAAAGCAAAGGAAGATACCGCTCACTTTCTAATGATCTGTACTCATCGGTACCTTTGAAGATGAAAGAACAACTTCACACTTCTCATCTCGTGCCTGTGGCTCAACACTCTGTTCCTCTCACCATTTCAAACTCCTGCGTTTCAGGCGGCAGCAGACTCCCATCCCTTTTCCTCTTCCCACCTGCTTGCCCCTTTACCAGCCCCTGGTCCTCCCTCCCACCACCAACAAACTTCTTCGCCCATTCCCTCACCCTCCCCGCCTTTCTTCCTACCTCCCCATCCACGCCCTCGCCCTCTTCGAACACCCTCAAAGTCGTCGCATTCTTCGTCGTGATCTTCTTTCCCAAGCTTTGGCCGTAGACACTCCCTTTCCACTCCTTCAACGCCACATTCGTAAGCAAGACGACGTCCCCTCTCCGCAAAGCTTCCAGCTGTGTCCGCATGTCATCTCTGCCTCCATTGGCGCCCATTCCGCCGCGACTAGTAGGCCTAGCTTGGCTGTCGATGGGATCGAGCCAGAAGGAGACACCGAAGCCGGCTCGCGTCTCGTCGCCGAGGAGGAGTTCGATGATCTCCATTGTTTTCCCGGGTTGGTAGCGGCGGAGAGAGACGGTGCGTGGAGGTTGGATTGAGATTATGGACGCCAGCAGTGTAACAGTCGGAGTCTGCGGATGCAGAGATTGAAGAGTTCGCGCGGTGGGAAGATGGGCGATCGAGGTAATCTGGATCGCTCCAGCATTTGGTAGTGTCGGACGAAGGGTCGGTATAGGGGCGCTGGAGGGACCGGGAACGAGGGATTTGCTGGGACTGGACGAGGAGTTCTGCGCCGATGAGGAGGAAGAGTTGGTGGAGAAGGAGGGATTGGAGATGAAGGTCGTTGTTGCGTCCAATGGAGATGGGAAGAGTTGAGAAGATCCTAGTTCGAGGGAGTGGAGTTGAGCGAGAGAGTGCTCGAGGAAGAGGTTGTGGGCTTGAGAGCCCGGTTCATGAGAGAGGAAGGCTGCTTTGTCCTTTTCCGGTGCATGTCTGGTGAGCTGATTGGGTCTCAAGGGTATCTCTCGCCATTTGGCCAAAGCATGGGAGGTGCTTGCGAGGGCGATCTGCGTGGCTGTAATTGTCGTATCATCACGTTCGTCATCATCGTTTGCCAGAAATCTCCGGATGGGA
The DNA here is from genome assembly GCA_026122155.1 of Zymoseptoria crescenta. Classification (NCBI taxonomy): domain Eukaryota; kingdom Fungi; phylum Ascomycota; class Dothideomycetes; order Mycosphaerellales; family Mycosphaerellaceae; genus Zymoseptoria; species Zymoseptoria crescenta. Next base: position 18,309 of record JALRMM010000259.1, on the reverse strand, counting down.
GACTGGAGTCTTTGGTTCAGATCTGTTTCCGTCCATCGCAGATCATCGGCATCAGGTGCTCCGGCGAAGAAGAGGACACTTCCTGCTCTTGTGGTCATATCGCAGGATGTTCAAGAACCCGGCATCTCGTACAGGCAGAGTGGCCAGGTATCATTGGCCGTTGCAGGCATCGTCATCGGTCCGAGCCAGTATAGCGAGGGACGACTTTTTGGGTCTTTGGACGAAGGGACGGGTGTACAGTGTTCACGACGGATTTAAGCTGCGGTCGAATTTCGTACTTCTATTCGCGACTTAGTAAGCGATGATCTGATAAGTAAGGTAGACCCTAGAAAGTCTAACTCTATTCACTTTTATCAGATTCAATCCCCGCCAGGCAGCGTCAAATCAAAGATCAACATTCCATCCAAGATGTTCCGTTCACTAGTCACTCGCCTGTCCTCCACCACCACAACTCCTACCACCGACTCGAGCATTGTCTCTCGCCCCGAAGGCTTCCTCACCGCCAAACAATCCACCGCCCTCTTCCCTCCAACAAACCCCGAAGACGACGGCGAAGAATGTCTCCACGACTGCGAGACCTGCACGATTTCTTACCCTCGGAAGTTCGAGATAGATGAGGAGGACAAACTGTACGGCGAGATTCAAGGCTGGTCACGCCATCTCATCGTCGCAACGGGCAAGACAGATTGGGTGAGAGATGTCGCGGATGAGAAAGACAGCGTCATGGAAGCGGTGGGGAAACATACCGAAGCTGTGCAAGGTGGGAAGCTGATGTTGAGCGCGTCGAACATTCCTGTGCCGGATATTGTCGACGAAAAGGATCAGCACATTGGACCGTACGGTCCTCAGCGTCCGACGACAGTCCTCCTGATGCCGGCCTTCACATTCGTCGACAACGTCCGCCCAGCACATGTGCCCGAGCTCATTGAGTCGGTCATCAACGCGGCGTCGACGAACATTACGCCCCTCACGCCTCAACCCTCTCCTCCACAAGCGACCTCGGACATCTTGCCGGCGAATCTCACTACCCGTCCCTGCCCCCACCGTGCCATCATCCTCCTCTGCAGTCAAGCCACACGAGACGCACGATGCGGACAATCCGCTCCTCTGCTACGGCGGGAGTTGGAACGCCATCTACGACCGTTGGGTCTCTACCGCGACCTACAGGATGAAAGACCCGGTGGGGTGGGGATATACTTCATCTCGCACGTTGGCGGACACAAGTACTCAGCGAACATAATGGTGTACCGTCGCGGCGACGAGCCAGATCAGGGCACCGAGGGAAGCGTGGAGACGGGCAAGGCAGCCGGAGAGGCGATGCAGTGTATTTGGCTGGCAAGGATTCGGCCGGAGGACTGTGAGAATGTGGTGCGGTATACGGTGTTGCAAGGCAAAGTGGTGAAGCCGGAGAGGCAGTTGAGGGGTGGATTTGATCGTGGGAGGGGTATTGTGAGTTGGTGATGCGGAAGAAGTGGGGAAAGCGAGGCGGATGTTAGGAGTAGACTCTGGCATCTGGACCTCAATGAGGCGGAATGTGTGGCAGATGGAAAGCGGAGAGCGATACAGGAGAAGAACATCACAGACCTGTGGCGAGACGGATACAACTCGGAGGGAGTGGCCATTTGAGCTTCTCTACGGTCCGCGCTCAACAGGTCCGGCAACTTGGGATTCGCGAATCCGAGCATACGTAGTGTAGACCCGCGGAATAACAGCAGACCTAAAACAACGCCCACATCCTATACGCCAGCGTCGCTTCTCGAACAACTTCAGTGATACGTCAATATGTTTGCTCTGAGATCACTGGAAGTTCGACTCAAAGCCAGGCGGGGCAGTCAAGCAACCACTTCGGAACATGGGGGGTGAAGTCTTCATTTCGGAACGAGACAACGGAATTCGGATCGATAAAGGTACGGACGCACATGCGAAGTGAACGTCAATCGACGAGAATCTGGAACGCGCATGTACGTAAGACCTACATAGTGAAATGTTCTCAGACCCCTCCGCGAACCTGTTCGCGAGTCGGCCCCACGGGCAACTTCTAATTTTGAGACCTTTCAAGTGTCAGGTTGAAAGTCTATAAATGATAGCGCAAGATGAGCGGTGTGGACGACCCCTCGTCAAATGAGTCGGGCGGGCGACTTGCGAATGATGGAATGGGAAAGATCATACCTTGGGGAAGAATCGAAAGAGACATTCAAGGCAAGGCAGTTGAGAATTTTTAAGTGTTTTTGAATTCGGATTTCAAGTATTTGTTTCATGAGGATTTCATTTCATCCTCTCTTCTTCATCATCCATCCCGTGTCATGCAAATGCCCAATGCTGGTATCATGCTCGCCAATCCCAAATGCTCCATCGCTAAAATAGACGCTCGTCAAAACCCAAACCCGATCCCACGCCCATCCTAGCCCGAAGACGGTGACGACGGAACCTCTCAAAGACGTAGCAGACACTTCTAGTATCCACCAGCCATGACTCCCGTCGTCGGCCTGCCGAGCGTCGTCGGCAAGAACCGGCTGAAAATGTTCGTCCGCGCCTTCTTGGTTGGTTGCTGGTCGGTTTGCTCCAGAGGCAAGGCGTGGGTTTGGCCGTACATTTTGCTTGGGTAGGATAGTTGTTGCGGTACGGGAGGGAGGTTGTAGACCTGCTGAGCTGGGAGGCTGAGTTGCGAGGAGCTGTAGGAGGAGGAGGACGACGAGGCGGGTGATGAGCCGTAGGATGATGCTCCGCTGAGGGAGGGTGGGGAGAGAGATGGTGTCCTTGAGGGCGCGCGGGAGGATGTGGTTGATGGTGCGTAGTAAGGTGGCTGCGGTTGCGGGTGGTAGGTGTACTCTGGCTCCTGCCTGGGATATCTTGCAGCAACCGCCGCAGCGCGTTGTTGCGTGTAGGCCAATTGGCGCTGCTCGGCGGCGAGCATCTCCTCGCGAAGCTGTTGCTTGCGAGCTTGACGTTCCTGCCACTCACGGATGGGAGCGAGGAAAGGGTCGAGGTGAAGGTACAGGTCTTGCTCCTCGACGCGAAGGTCCCAGTCGAGAAGATTGAGGAGTTGCTTTTCCATGAGGTTCACCTCGGTCAGGCTGAAGCCGAAGTGGTCATAGCCGCGGACAGTAGTATAGCGGGCCCAGTGCTTGTTCTTGGGAGATGAGTCGTTGAGGTTCTTGGCAGCGAGGATGAGAGATGCCAGGAAGATGCGGTGTGAGGTGCACTTCATGCCCTTCGCGACTGGAGGAAGGCGAGATTGTAACCGGGAGAGGTAGATGAGGGAGGACATGAGGGTGGGAACCTGCACATGGGACTTCTCAACGAGATTTGTGATGAACTCTTCGAGAGAGGGGAGCGCAGGTTCGTATTGTTGGTTGTGAGGTGGTGTTGTGGGTGGTGTTGGAGGCATGTTCCGGGATGAGGGCGTTGAGCCTTCGCAGCGGATGACTTGCGAAGCCTTGTGTGCGAGGAATGAAATCATGTCCTGAGATACCGGCATGTAGATGAAGTGTTCCATGGCAGCGGCGTTGGCGGCGTTGAGAACCGAAGGCGAGGCGTTGCAAGACATGATGTTCGATGTGTTGGTTGAAGATGTCGATAGATGGCGAAGAAGCACCCGAAGGTTATATGGCAGAGGTGGTCGAAACCCTTTTTATTGTTGGGTTGTTGCGACAATAATAGATCCAAAGTGGTGGAAGTGGTCCGTGAGGTGAGGCGTCGACGTTAATTGTCGAGTCGTGAGTCCGTTCGGGTGAATTTTCTTGACAATATCAAGAAACCTTCCAAGACAATAGGAATTATTTTGGCAACCACAAATCGTCGACGAGAAGAAGATCAACTTCTTGCAACGAGGATCAGATGGACCAGGATGTTTCTGAATCCGAGGCGCGATGTTGAAAATGACGGTGTGAGAGAGTTTCTTTGGTGGAGCGCCGGATATCTGCCTTTTCGCAGATTGACCAGGGGAGCTTGCAGTGAGGTTGACAGATTACGATCGATCGGTGACTTGCCGGCCAGCGGACAAGTGCAGGTATTGTATTGCTGTGGATGGATGGAGTCGAAGCAAGACCGAGTTCCTGACGGCACACTGCGGATGGGCGGTGGCGCGGAAGAGATGGGTAGTTGCAGGTGGTGTTGCTGGTGGATGATGGGAGTCGAGGTATCGCACGCAATACGTCAGTCGGTCGGGATGATGGATGGGAGAGAGAGTGTGGTAATGTCCGGAGGTGCAACGACGGAAACGGTTTGTTCGATATGATGAGGCAAAGGGAAAGGCATGTTGGAGGATGGGGTAGGGATACTTATTCAAAAAGCGAGGCAAGGTCGGCGGATTGTACAGGCGCGTCTCGCTGGCTGCAGGAGGCCACCATCCACCGCCCGTTGGATCCGCTGGGAGGAGTTTGGGAAACGTCTGGTGCGGCTTGGGTTTTGGTATGCCTGCGGTGGAGAGGCATGGACACGTCGTGATTGGCCGGAATGGGAGGAGCGCTAGTGCCGGAGAGTTGGCTCGAGAGCGATCCACAGGGAGCTTTGGCTGGCTTTTGCGGGCCTGTCGCTGCCGCTGCTGTGAGTGAGTGCTGCTGGCCTGCGGGCTGCTCGCTGCCCACTGCCGGACAGGGGTCTCCTCTGACTGTTCGTTTCAGCACCTGGTGCGTTTCGTGCTTCTGCCCAACCAGCGGGGAGAACGCTCATCGTAGACGCCCTCGATGATGCAGCAGACTTCTCTCAAACCGTCTACATCCTACAGACAGCGGTCGCACGTGAATGAGGTCGTACACGTATCTTCCATCCAATGCACTCTTCGATCCTCTCCTCTCCTCATCCACTCCCGTCCACTCGCTCACGATACTACTGTACAGTACATGCCTGAGGTGGCAGCTCGCCGCAAGTGGAAGCTTCAGACCCTGCAAGGTGGAGTCGGGTTCGCGCGCCCTGTAACCCAAACTTCGTGCCGGACAAAGACCGTGTGCCGCTTCCAACCTTTTCTGCACCATCCGGAGTGAATGGCGCGCGCGTCGCGCTGTTCGGGAAATTTCGCGTAAGGACTGCGACCGTTGCGGTCGACCGTGAATTCACCACGTTGGAGGTTGGAATTCGCGTGCGTGCCTCGCGGAATCGCCGGCCATCGTCGTGATCTCATCGAGGTCCCCTCCTGTCATCATCAGTCATGAGTCGTCCAACTGCCATGCGACAGAAACGATGTAGCATGTCGGCGCAAACAATGTCATGTCCACCGCACGCTGTCATCATCATTTTGCTTGCTCTGCGAAGTGAGGCAGATCTGGTCAGAGCACAGCCTCTCTCCTCACCAGCCACAACCTTGGCGATCTTCTCGCCTCCACCGAAAAGATCTTCCCTCACGCGCCCCGCGCGCAGATACTGGACAGCCCACCAACAGGAGCTTCCATTCGCCTTCCGACGTGTTGCTCCTGAGGTGGAACACAAGCGGCAACGTGTTTGCTCTGGCAGGGGACTGGTTCCTGAAGCTAACACCACCCGGACGGACACTAAACCACGACTATCCGTATTGTCCTGTACACTACCGTCCCTTCCGACCAACAGGCTGTCCTCTAGCAGTCCGACCTGCAGATTGTAGCAGATGCGCCTTTGGGTCTGGACTCTACCACTCAACATATCGCTCCCTGCAAATGTCCGCGTGTATCACCATTCACTAGGAGGCAACGTGCAGTTCCGCAGTATTGGCGGCTTTGAAAGTGAGAACCCTCCTAGATTACGACACGCCTGGACTTGCACTTCCGGCAAGGAGGCTTTGGGAGACGCGAACTGTGAGTGGGGTTGCTGACGTCCATCTTGCTCGGCTGGTGTCACGACGGAGATGTGCATTCGACTGATGTGTCCACTTTTGACAACTTCACTCCGAGCCAAGTGTACTCCACCTTTGGCAGAGAAGCAGAGTTCAGTCCAGTGCAACCCAGGAGAGGAGGGTCCATTCTTCCATTCTGAATTCCTCGAGACTATGCCTCTTCATTGATTCATTTCCTCGGGACCAGGTTGAACCTGCAAACTCAGGCAAGGAAAAAACGCCTCTCAACTTCTGACATCGCACAACCTTTCCACCGAAGCGAACGATCTGCCACCCTTTCACCGCGCATGTGCATATGCATGCCTGTGGCAATCGTGAATTCCCGTCATTGAGCAGTTCAGAATACGACCTTGCTGATACAACGACACGCTGAGATCTCGGTAGAAGGTGGATCGACTTTGCATCAACCAGATCTTATGTCAGCTGAGTGGATCACCCTGCCTGCAATGCGTTGTCGATGAAACACGAACCACCTCGAACAAAACGCATGGAGAAGAACCAACATCGTCCCCTGGTCGCTCTGGAGCTCTCTGCGACATGGCGTTTCAGAATTCATATAATCTCCGGCGCTTCGACAGCGCTTCGATGAAAGCCCGCGCGCTTATATTCAGGTTGGTATTGAGGCAGGTAAATATAGACGGCAGCCGCCCATCTCATCCTTACATTGATATTCTTGTTTCTTCCCTTACCGCTGACGAGGTCATGGTCTTGTCGTATTTTCAAGACAAGCGCCGGTGCTACTGTACGAGGAATTGTGGGCTTCAACTGCTGCGATCTGAAAGCGCTTCCCTTGGATCCTCAGGCACCCACGGAGAGCAACATCAGATTCAGCACAAGTCCCAGGGTTTCAGTCCAGCGATGCTGAGTACCATGCGGCCTCGATAGTATCGATGCCGCACGCTGGTGTAGAGCCGATTTGTCCGTCATCCTCAACACCACCGCGACTCGTCCGGACAATGCATCACGCACGTTTGCTCTCAGACCTCTTCGCGCATCCTAATCTCGCAATGAATCGAATCATGCGAGGATGTATGCCGATCGAGACGTCTATTCGATCAGCAATTGCGCCGAAGCGGAGGAGATATCAACGAGCGAGGACGAAGGCTGGTGATGACTGTGGCTTGAAGATCGATCGCAGCCTAGATCACGGAGACTTGTGGGTCGAGGATAGGGATTCCTTGGTGGTGCTGCGTATCTTGAACATCGGACAGGAGGGCTGGTACTCCAGGATTTCGACTCTCCTGTCGGTTTTGCTGGCAGTAAGAATCGCACCTTTTGCCTTGCCAGGCCTCGTTTCAGTGCCGTCTCCGTCAGGCCGGATGATTCTTCAACGATTTCAATGGCCTACGGGAGCTGCTTTGCCATACAGCCACAAGGAAGTGGCATCCCATTGCTGAGAATCCCGTCTAGGAGCCGAGGGTGTCGTCCATCACCGTCACCAACTGGCACCCCCCCAACTGCGAAGGCGATGATACTTATTGCGAAGCCGTACAAGAACATGACGTGACTTTCGGGCGGGCCCTCAACGACCATTGCTTTGACTGCCTTTGCGGAAAGACTCCGGGGTTACGTGGTATATGCGAAGATCAGTGGCACACACCTGTGTGGGGAATCAAGTGCGCGAGCGGTGCAAGTTGACTGCTGGTAGAACCAGGCTTTTTGTCTGCAATTGATGACCCTTTTACCTATCGCTTCCAGTGTTGATTGTCTTCATGCAAAGGGTAAGCGGATGGAGAGAGAAGTGATGAACGGAATCCCAGCACGGTTGGAGCCTGAAATGTCGAGAGTCGGGTCTCGCTTGTCTTTGTTACCCTGGGGCGGTTGCATGTGTAGAATAGACTATACAGCCCGCCCGCTTCGCCCCAGTCCTGCGTCTCTCCGTTCGCCGACAGCTGTAACATGTGAGCATCCAGAATGTCGCCAAGGTCGGCATCGCGGTGTTCCCCGTCTGGACCCAGCGATACTGACCCAGAAAACATACGACGTCACACGTCGCTGCGCCAGGACGTGGCCCACCCGGCAACGTCGAACATTACCACTGAGACCTCGACGCCACTCCCTCGACGCAACTCCCTCAACGCCACTCCCTCCCTCGAGTCCGTCTCGTACCGACTCTGTGCAGCAACGAAGAAGCCAATGCACCATCACTTTCGTTCGTATGAAGTCGTTGTCAAACATGCCAAATCCCAGGCACCATCTTTTCCCACAAACCGTCAGGATCATACTTCCTCGCGACCGCTGTCAGCATCTTTCCCTGTGTTGACATTTTCCACCGCTCCCGAGCGAAAGGATTTTGTTCCTTCGTAGCGTAAAGGGGGTGAATAAACTCTTCCAAGACTTGCATACTCGCCATTTTCCGCTCTAGCAATTCCCGCAGCGTCTTCGTCTTGCGATCAAAATGCATATCTCTCGTGGGCTCCGCCCAAGCAATCTCCACGGATACCAGAAGCAGTGGACCACGTGCAGGATCGAGATTGAAGACGTTCTTCTGGTATGAGGCAAGGAGATGAGGGATGGTGATAGGCTGGAAAGTGACTCGAAAGGTTTCATTCGAGCTGAGGCCCATATCTTGCGCAGCTGCCAGCACAGCATCGTGAACTGAATGCATAGCTTCCGTGTTCAGTCGGACCGTGAGGGTAGACTGAGCACGTCGAGTTCCAGGCAGATCGGTGATATCAGCAACTTCCTCGGCGCTTTCTGCAATGGTCATCGAGCGGAGACTGCTGGTTTTGTGTGGGATGGCGCGGAACGCAGCGAGAGCTGGGGAGGACTGATTATTCGCTGTATTGACGATGTACGTGGAGTAGCTGAAAGACCTCGCGAACGCAGACCAGGTGAGCGAGAGATAGCCCATATTCGCAGATTCATGACGCGCCGACAAAGCGAGGTCCTCTATCGCTTGAAGGACGCGAGGGAAGTGCACCTCCTCGAATGTCAACGCGCCTCCATATATCGCTTCGCTATGGATCGTGGGTAGTGTGATCTTCGTCACGATCCCAAGTGCTCCATGTGAGCCTTTGAGTGCCCAGAAGAGTCCTTGATCGGAGTCCTTGTTGGTCCAGAGCTTTCGACCAAGTGGAGTCACGATTTCGAATTCCAGTACGCCGTCGCAGGTCCAGCCGTATTCGTTTGATAACCAGGAGATCCCACCGCCGAGGATGGAGCCTCCAACTCTGTCGTCGGAAGACCTGCTTCCCGACACTGTCAGGTTCAAGGGTTCCAACTCGGAGTAGACATCTCCCCATCTCGCACCGGGTCCGATGGCGACCGTCTTGTGATCGTCACTGAGTCGGATCCGTGATCGTCGTGAGAGGTCGATCGTAATCCCACCGTCGATAACGCTGGAAGAATCGCCGCCTGAAGTTATCGCAATGCTGACAATGTGTGGTATAAGTACGTCCGCGAGGGCTTCCTGTATATCTCGGGCATCACTGGGCAAGAATCGACAAGATGAGACCGCCTCCGAGCGTTCCAATTCTGCGTAGACGACCTGCCCTCGGAAAGTCTTGTCGAGTATCTCACACTGTTTCTGATATCAGTACTGGGTACATTGTCTCCAGTATGAGCTCAACTGACAGGTGTTGCAACAGAGACTGCTTTGTCAACGATGGCCTCCTGTGAGCCTACCAATGCGTGTGCTGTTGTGATCAGTAGGCTGATGAGCAGCATTGAGAAGTCCATTCTCTCGATCTCGACAAGTCCTCTCACGGTATGAAGTCTCGCATGATAGATACTTGACCTGAAGAACATGATTTACGGGCGTTTGCTCGCGAAGAGCTTTCTAGATCAAGAACTCACGTGCATGGAAGCCACGATCGGGAGGCACCTTTCTCATCGTCCGCGCGGCACCCACGCTGGGATTATTATTGGGAAGTGACGGAGACCAACCGGACAACCAGGGTGTGGTTGATTAGGGTTCTAGCGCGTCAGCCTGAGGCTCCAATCGCGTAAATCTATCAAGTCGCGAACTAAATTCCATTCCTCCAACGTCGATCCACCCTCATCATTCGTCCATCGATTCACAAACGCCGCGCACATCGAGTGCCCAACCAAGATGGATTGGACCAACTCGATGGCCGTGTTCGGCTTCGGTGCTGACGATCCATTGCCGAACGACGATGGAATTGTAGAAGATGATGAGAACTTTTATGGTGACGATGCGGAACAGCAGCAGGAGCAAGAGGAGGAGGCAACCAACCCAGGTGTATGTGCTCCTACGCTTTACAGCAAGAACGGACTGACTCCCAGCTCATCACTTGCAGGCTTCCGCCGCAGAACAACAGAAACCGCCTGTCCCGGTGACACCGCAGACTCCCTCAGCAGAAGTGAACACCGACAACCAACGCCGCCTCGAAGAGTTGCGCGCGAAGCTGCTTGCCCAACGTCAGAACACCCCACTCCGGTCTAACACACCGCTGGTGAAACCTGTCGAGACTCCTTCAAAAGCGCCCGCACAAAACATCGAACCCAAAACACAACCTCCCCTCCCTCCAAAACAGACACCTCAACCTACAATGCCAGGCTCTGCACAGCCGAGTAAGCCTTCAGTCCAAGCAGGAGCTGCGCAGCCGAATTCCGACCTCGATGCGCTGCTGTCCCAGGGAAGAGCGCGCGCTTATGAGCTCACTGCAAAGGAAGCAGCGCCGAAGGCTGCACCAATCGCTTCAGCAGCAACAAACGGTAACGCCAAACCACAAGAGAACGACATCAAGAAAGAGACCACGAACGCAGTGCCAGATTTCACCACGCGTGCGCTTGAGCCTGCGCGTGGTCAGGCTAACCTCTCAGATTCGTACTACGCTGATCTGCCAGCATGGCTGGAAGTGACAGGCTACCACGACGTCGACTTCAGGAACAAGAGATTGGCTCCGTACAAAGAGCGGAAGGCTCTCCAGGAGGAGGCTACCCGTATCGCTCGACGTCTTGAGGAGTTGAGGCAGATCGAAGAAGAAGAAGCGAGAATGGCGACACCCATCCCCAAACCCAAACAAACTGCAATGGCCCCGCCAGCACTTCCTTCCGCCATGCCAATGGAGACGCCGTACACCAACGGTACCAAGCGTGGCCACTCCCCCGATCAGCTTGGCTCGGCGAACAAGCGTCGCGAGGAGTACGGTGGCTTCCGTATCCGAGGTGCCAACGACTCGCCCGCCGACCTTCGTCCAGGTACTGGTATGCGCCGTCCGCGCAGCCCAACTCCGCCACGCCGCATCAGCTACCCAGAATCTCGCCGCCGCTCAGACGATGGTCCGAGCCGCGACTCGTCGCTCGAACGTCGCCAAAACTACTATCGCAATGTCGATCGTGAAGGCGGTCGTCGTATCGTTGACTACAGAGACGCTCCCGAACCTCGCAACGTCCCTCGTGACACTCCACGCGGAGGATACGGTCCCGGTCCCGGTCCGGGCCACAATGCTCGTGGCGGGCGCAACCCTCCGCAGCAGTACAAGGGCGGCGCCGGCTTGGAGCTTCGCAATGGTGGTCAGTCGTCATTCTCTCGTCCCGTCTAATATTGCCCTCGTCAGTGCACACTCTTGATCTTGGGCTCGCTTGTATAAGTACCCCAGGGAAAAGAACAGAATTCACAGACTCACGATGAACATACCTACCTAATATGAATTATCTTCAAACCAACCTTCTCTCATCATTCTGCACCTCATCCTCTCTCCCCTCTTTCCCTCTAACAAACCACCAGGCGTGAAATATTTCATCATCAAATCCTGGAACCTCGCCAATGTTCACGCGTCGTTTGCTTCTTCAGTTTGGGCCACTCAGACCAAAAACGAATCACTTCTCACTAAAGCCTTCCACACTTCCCGCCACGTCATCCTCCTCTTCTCCGTCAACAAATCCATGGCCTTCCAAGGGTGCGCGCTCATGACGTCCGCACCGGATCCAACCGTGCCCAAACCCGACTTTTGCAAGAGATTGAATTGGGACACGAGCGCTGCGTTTACGATCCGCTGGCTGAGCACGACGTTGGTGCCGTTTCGCATGGTGGGGCATTTGAAGAATCGATTCAATCTGGATGAGCAAGGTCTTGCGAGGCCTGTGCTCGTCGGAAAAGATGGTCAGGAGGTGTGTGAAGAGGCAGGGATGGGAGTTGTTGGAGTGATGGACGATGTGGAGGTCAAGGCGAAGGAGACGAGGAAGGCAATGGAGAAGCAGAGAAGGGACAGTGGAGTGGGAATGTGAAGCTTGGTGAGGATTAATCGTGCTGTTGTGGAGAAAGTATGTCACCGCGAAGCGACCGGCCCTCGACTTGATGATGATGGCTCAGCAGGGAGCTATCGCCATCGCCATCGAGACGGAGCTGCTTGCAACATGTCAAAGTCGGACGTCATCTTCGTGGAACGATCTCGGTCGCTAATCGCCATCGCAGTAGAGAGTCCTAGACAGAGAGGTAGGCCATGCGAATCCCGTGCAACCGCGTCAGGTCAAATGACCTCTTTGAATCTGTCTGCCACTATGCCCGGAGAGGCCAAGCGTCTACATCAGTCCATCTCATGCTGTCTGAAGGTCATAGCACTAGTTCTATCCAGAATGTCCTGGAGGCCATCCTGGTTCGCCGAAATCGTCGTCTGATACCTGCCAGCATTGACCAGTCCCAACGCCACAGTCATGTGAACAACACTCTTCGTTGAAAGTACAGCGAGCTAGAAAGTTCATATGGCTTCGAGCTCGTACTGGCAGCGCTCACCCTCAAATGGTAGGCATTTGTAGCAGGTTTTTTGGCCGTTCGTGTAGTCCGTGTAGCATATGGGTTTGTCGCTCGGACACCAGTCGCCCAAACCACCCTCGCATGTCCCTGCTGAATGTCAGAACTCCGAGAGGGTGATGGGGTTACGGATGGCGTACTGTGACATTTGCTACGCTGCCCGTCTACTACGCAGTAGTATCCCTCGTCGAAACAGCATGGGGGGGTGTGTTGACCGAGATCGCAATACGCTTTCTGGTATCAGCATTCAAGATGTTTGCGGGTGAGAGACAATGCAAAGAAGACATAATTCCTGCGTAAGAACACTCCTTGCACCAGGCACGGCCACTCAAAGCAAGCGTGACAGCCAATAGAGCTTGGGAAGAGAACCTCATATTCGTCAAAATCGGTTCGGACTTCCGCGTGGAGGAGGCGTAGGCGTTGTTGAGAGGGGGTGCACGTAACTTCACGGTGTCAGGTCAGAGACCAGGGCGAAAGCGCAGGACCATATGTGTGCTTTTAGACGAGGCGGCCGCCGGCAACGTCCCGTACTGAGATAGGACGTTGACCTGACATCAGTGACATGGAGGACGCCTGAAGTCCTCGATAACCACCACGCTACTAGGATCGCGGAGCTTGCATGTCGATCTAACATGGAGAACCGCTGACTCCCCAAGATAACCCGTGATAGTATGCAGAGTTCGCGCATACTAACAGGGAATACTCTTGTAGCAAAGCGCAAGAGTACGCTCGCGCTCTTCTCGTATTGGTGGAGGGGATGGCTCAGTGCGGGCACACGAACTTTTGCTCATCGTGAAGTAGAGCAGAGCCGAGATGCCTTGTGCGAGGCCAATGTCGTTGTCAGTTTCAACGCCTCCGTGTTCTTCACGGATGCGGGTTGTCCAGTCCTCGTGTTCGGGCCCCTGCAGATTCGTTGGTACTGCTGTAGACCTTGTGCTCTGCAGCTGATCTCGATGCTTATCCTGCTGTATGTAGTCGATGTGACTGAGACTCTCGTGACCACGTCGACTGTAGTGAACTGACGGGGTTCCGGGACCTATGGTAGCGGTTCTGCTATCTGGTCGCCCTGCGGATGGTTGAATTCTCGCCTTGAAGCATACAATGACGGAGCGGCTAATGACCGGTAGCCGGCAATCGTGGAGTAGGTGTACCTGATGGGCGTCTCAAATTGCTCGACCTGGCTCGTGAAAAGCGGTATCGATAGAAGCGAGAGCAGGACTTTGACGTCTGGAGGACGCGTGACTAAGCTTCATGCCTCAGGCATCTACCTAATTCGGCCATTACAGAGCGGGAGTGACGTCATGTGCCCTCGAGCTAGGGATATCTTGGAAAGTCTAATTGGCCCGAAGGGCCTATAATAGTCGTCTGGATTTTGGCCCCCAAACAAATTAATTAGCTTATAGCTAAAGTTAAAAATATTACCCTTACGTAACGTCTTATACGTAATTCTTTACTGAATTTTGCTATACTCTACCGCCCGCCTAGTCGAATTGTTATCTATAGTAACGGTAGTACTATAGATAAAAATTAATTCGGGTTACCGACTATAGATAAGAACTTAAGAAAAAAAGAGGCTAGGCGGGCTATAGACCCTTCTTATATCGACGCAGCTTTAGGTACGTACCTCTAGGTATTCTTCTACGACCCGTAGGCGCTACGACTTCCGTTACTACTACGATAGCAAACCCGGCCGTAGAGTACTATAGATTACTATAATATATAGGTAAAATCTCTACCCTAGTAGTACGGATTGCTTCGGAGATCCTACGTTATTCTATACTATCCTCGAGTTTTTATTTATAGCGACGCGTCTACTATAACTAGAAATTGTATAATACCTATATATCCTCTAAATACTATTTAAAGCGACCTTATAACGGACTATTGCCTCTTACTTCCTTTCGTAACGCGGCTAGTAAGGAGTTCGCCGTCTATAACGAGTGCCGTACTATTACTACCCGCGCCGTTAAACGTCGCCGTACTAATAATAGCGAGCTAGTACCGGTTACGCGTTAATATAGCTCGAGTCCGGACGATAAGTTAGCGTTTCTCTCTAGACTCGTAGTAGTATGCCTACTCTTTCTATTTATAGCGGCGCTATTACTATAAATATAAATCCCTATAGTACTAACTACGATTTTAGGGAAATAATGCCTCTATACGCGCCGAGAGGTAGGCCTCTATAGCCGTACGACGCGCTAATCTACTACCTACTAGGCGATACATCCCTAAACAACGCGATATTGTCCCTCGACTACCGCTAGATCCGCCTCCGCCTCTACCTCCGCCGCCGCCTCTACCGCTAGATCCCTTACTACTACTAGACGAGGACGCGTAAGTAGTATTACATGCTATAGAGTAGCTAGAGACCCTCTATTTAGAGCTCTATAAACAAGCATATAGGGTTCCTCGTACGTATAACGACGGTACTAACCTACGTATACCGGCTATATCGGAGAAAGACTAGGACCGAGTGGAAAGATAGATAAAGGACTTGGATTTAAAGTAGACGCAGTTTTATACTCGTTATAAGGAACGCTAGTTTAATGTTAAGGTGGGTAGGCAATTACTATCTACAGTACGTATGTTACTATAAACAGAAATTAACGCCCTCGTAGATCGATCGCGCTACTATTTACTAGCGCTATAAGACTACTAATACGCGTCTCTCGTCGGACGCGCCTTTTCTTATGTCCTCCGCTAACAACATAGATCCGGGCCCTATCCCTACGTAGCTACTAGTATTAGAGGACATCGAGCAGCTGCTTATTGCACCCGTGTATATTAGTATGCATATAGTCTACGTCGATAGCGCCTAGTAGAGGTATAAGGGACACGTTATAACATTCGCCCGAGATGTACCTAATATAGTTACTAAGCTACTACGATTGCCGGCTTAGTATAACACTATCCTTATCCGGCCGGAGCAAGATATAGAAGATCCTAACCGTAGTAAATTTATAGCCTAGTTCCGTAGATCGTTTACGGTAAATCGTTATAAAGTCCAGGTATTTCTATCTATAGTGCGACATACGCTATAACTATAAATTGCTAACCTCCCCTTAGACCTAGCTAGAATATCTCTACGATTATTACCCTAGGTATAAGGATATTACTATCGACTAGGCTGCACTCTAGTCTTTGCCGGAAGATAGCACGGTTATAGATAAGATTGTAACGGTAGAGGTAGAAGATAATATAACACTGCCCGAGGGTAAGGATAGTGCTAATATTAAGGGTATAATAGAGGGTGCCGTAGTGCTAAACCTCCTCCCTAGTAAGACGGAGGCGGTGGATTTTCTTTAGGGTAAGTATTCCTATCTATAGTAGCAATCGCACTATAGACAGGAATTTAAGTCTAAAAACACGGACTAAGGAGTCTAATATTCTATAGGTCTAAAGCCTAATCCTAAGCATTTTAGAGCCGTAATAGCCTAGCTACGTCTATAGACTCTACGGTATTCGTAGTAGGACCGTGTAAAGGCAATAGGGTCTATAGCAATGTAAGGAACGCCTAATATCTACTAGATAAAAGGTAAGACTAATTCTTGTAGAATTTAATGTGCGAGCGTAAGTCCTTTGCCTTATATATAGTAGGTATGCGCTAAGCATTCGTTACCTCCTTAGTTATACGACCGAAGGATAACTTTACTCGACCCGGATTACTACCTTTAGTAGTAATCCTTATAGCAGTCCTTAGCGGTGCTATTACAATTGCCTCCTCTCCTTATAAGCGTCGTCCTCGGCGTACTTATAGGGGATTTAGTAGGCTTACTTCGTAATTACTTCGCGATTACTTCGTATGTTATACGGCACGAGCCTATATGTATGCATCCGGTAACTTATTAGTTAGTCCGGCGGCAGCGTGCATATATCTATGCCGTCTACTATAAACATTGCTCCTACAACATCTACTTCCGTTTAATGCATTCCTAAGTTGTTAACAATAATATTAACAAATATAGTAGATCGAGGGTGTCTAGGCAACGGCAAGTTTCTATACTTATTTACCCTCTGTTTTTCGGAGCTAACTTTCTTAGACACTACTACCTTCGTATTACTCTCGCTTAGACTTCGCATACCGTACGCGGTATATTATAAGTATATCTAATCCTTCCTCGGCCGAACGTCGACTCTTAATAGAGCTCGATAAAACCACACCGCCTCCGCGACAGTTTCGCGTAGTTTTAGTTCCTCCGGCTAAGAAAGATCCCGCGCAATTTGGCCGTTAACGTAGTAAGACTAAAGCTAAGCGGTCTAATAACCCTCTAGATCGCTCGTCCTAGTCGTAGAAGCCTTCTAAGCGGCCTAGCCTACGTATTACGGACACTTTAACGGACAACTCGATAGGTAAGCGTAGCTATAATTATCTCTAGCTTGTACTAATTAGATTATAGCATACCGATTTAGCGTAACCCGCGAACCTAAGGTACGCTCGCGCGACTCCCTCGGCTTAGGTTCGGTCCTAGCTAATAAGTCGGCGTAGCCGTCGGAGCCTCGAAAGAGATAGCGACCTACACGGCCTAAGCGTAAGAGCCTTTAAGATAGCTTCTATAAGATATACTAATTACTCTAATAGAATCTAATAAGGACACGCCGCGTACGCGCGAGTCTTTCGACTAACGTTCGGCGAATATTCCGACTCCTCGGAAATCTTCCGGTATTAAGAAAGCCGATCTAAAACGCGGCCGCGCTACGGCTAGCTTTAAAGATGGTAACGAGGTTGTTACGTCTTTATCTAAGAAGCCTCGTACTTCGTCCCGTCTATAGACGAAAGCTACTATTGCTAAGGGAGCTAATACTCCTTAGACTCCGAAAACTCCGCGCTCGAGAAAGGGAGCTACGAAGGCTCCGGCTACGGAAGTTTCTCCTATTATTAAGAATAATAATAAGGACGGTAAGACTATCGAGCCTCCGGCTACGACGTCTCTAAGTAAGGCGTATAAAGGTCCTCCGCCGCCTACTTATCCGAAGGTGCTATATAGCGTCCGTCCTCCTTATCCCTACTAGCGCTATACTAGCTATATTAGCAAAGGTAACCGCGGCAACTACTCTCGCGCGGTCGACTATAATTGCTCGTATACCTCGGTAAAGATCCGCTACGAAGGGTGTAAGTAAGTACTTCGCTATCCCTTCGGCTTATATTCGCTAACTATCCGTAGGAGTGCTAAATAGAACTATAAGGAGCTCCCGCTCGGATACCGTATCGCTTAGGACGCTACGGAGATAGCGCTATTAGATCTTCGTAACTTGGACGATAAAGCTACTATCGAGGACGTCGATACTACTCGTAAGGACGCTATAGAAAAGATCGTAGTCTTCTATTAGTTTCTCTCTAGCGCTTAGTAATTTAAGTTAAAATAGGCGAAGACTAATCCTACTCCTTAGCCTATTCTACTTATTAGCGAAGGCTTATAGAAGGTCTCTAACATCGTAGATTCTCTACGTGTCCTAGCGGAGTTAGCTATTCTCGTAAGTCCCTCGTATCCCCTTTATACACTACGCGCTAACTATTATTTTAGGTCGTTCCGATAATTCCCGCGGGATATCGCGACTTCGAAGGTATCCTTACAGCACTCGCTAGTAACCGCAAGCTATACGATTAGAAGAGCCGGTTCGTAGCTAGCGACCGTAACAATAAAGCTAGCACGTTTAATAATATAGGGGTAGCCGCGTCTACACCCGTTGCAGCGCCTATTCCTAAGGATAATAAGGATTTGTAAGGTATAGGATAGACTTTGTTTCCTCGAAGAGGGTAAGCACTCGCAATAGAGCGGCGCCTTTAAAG